>OMOU01045021.1:0-10080 GCA_900312585.1 Malacocephalus occidentalis
AGAGAATCCTAATCGAATACACACAAACACAAATAACACATTGTAGTAGGGTGCGTCCCATCTCGCCATTTTGCACTTTATTTTTGGGATTTATCCCGTCGCGTTCATAAATAGATCAGTTCACACATTGATTTCTCGGTTAGGGATCTTTTCTTTTTTTTTTATTGCAGGATCGCTATGTGCAAAAGCACACGGCAGACTGGCAAATCGAAAACAATCACATTACATAGACAGAACACAAGCGCAGGCTATTGACAAACCACCCCCCTCCCCCCGCAGGCTGCTGAACTATCGGTTTAATGCAACGGTTTAACTTGTATTCCAGAAACGATGACGATGAGTCATTCTCTGTATACCTGCAGGGCAGGCTGAGCAGTGGGTCCGGCTCGCCAGCCCTTCTTTCGGGCCATAGGTCCCTGCTGGACATGGTGCCACTACACCTACGCCACAGTAATGGCCTGGGTGGGGGAAGAGACATATTGAATAATTCCTTGTATTTATATCAGGCGTTGCAAGACACGCATTGCACTTTCCATACGTGTGCATCCACTATCAGCCAGGTGGGTGCTGCACGGCAGCCAGTCTGTGTCTCAGAACACTATTTCTGGTTTGAATTGTGATTTTGTGCACTGGGGGTTCACGTAACACGCACACGCTACACGTCGACCCAGAATCCTCACCTAAAGGGCAGACCAAACACGACAGCCCTTCTCGGGGGTTTTTGTACGTCCCGGGGCGGCAGACGAGGGCCTGGCCCGACCGCTGGGCTGTGTTGCGCCAGGGAGGCGGGGCTGCCACAGCGCCCCCACACTGCGGGGAGGAGTCATTGCAGCGGTGGCACAGGGCCTGTCCAGGGAAGGACGACTGGCCCAGGGGACACGGGAGAGGCTGCGACGTCCCATTCTCTGGGCAGTAGGTTTCTATGGGTAGTAGGAGTACAGAAGACCCTCTCAGAGCGATTTGGTGATAGTGACGGTGAAAGTGCAATTGTTTGGTGATGACGACTTTCCAGAACAACTGTATTTGATTGCTTGATAACAACAGACGATTTTGTATTGTACTGTATTGTTATTGAAAGAATGTGTTGACCGTTGATCTAGTGATGGACGGGGTTACCGGAGGGACATGCGACACACTGGGCGGTACAGGCGGTGGAGTAGAAACCGGGGGCACAGTCAACACAAGCGGTCTGCGCAGAGTCGGCCTCCTTGCCGGGGCCACACTTTCATAGAACACACAGAGGGACCGCGGGGATCACAATGTGGTAACACATGCATCCCCCACCACAGGTCAAGTCATTCAACATCCCCGTATGACGAACTCCCAGGCCGGCTACCTTCTCAGGGTGTCCAGACGGGCACACAGAGCCCACGGGGCAGGCCACACAGTGAAGGACCCCTTCTGGGGAATGTTGTCCTCGGGGGCAGGCGGAGAGGGTCCCATTGGCCGGGTGGCAAGAGAAGCCAGCAGGACACGGCCTGCAATCCGCTCTGTCCTGGGAGCTGATGAGGCCGGCAGAGCATGGCTACGGGAGAAGGTACAGCAGCAGGCACAGCCATGGACTTTAGTGTAGTGTCTATGTTGTTAATGCGCCTATCGGCTCACCATGCATTCAGCGGTATTGGTAATTAGGAATGAAAATGTTAACTCTGTTATCTGTCCGAGTTATGAAAAAGACCGCATTATTTTTGAGTGTTTTATCGTACATATTTACATACACTTAATGAAGCACATCAAACAGTCAGTCAACAATGAAAATGATTATCTGTCAGTTGTGAAGATTAAAGGAATAAAGTAATACAAAACATGAAAGTGGAGAGTGTTTTAAAGTGTATCCAACAGAATTGGTAATCAGCCATAAAAAAAATATACAATATACAGTATATACAAAAATATATATCCTTTCCAAGAAATGTGAATATCAAGGAAAGTCAAGGCAGTAATTAAAGTTTTGAGTGCAGGCATGAACATAACTTTTCAGAAGAATTTTGATTGGTTTTATGTGTATTTAATTTCTTGAAATACTTTTTGGGGAGTTTTTATGAGGCTGTGAACAAAGACCGTATTAAGCTGAAAAAACAGAATAACATGTTTTATAAGCAGGCGTGTTTACCTGGCAGTCATCAACACTACTTCTCCCCGTGTAGAAGTTGAAGGTCCCCGGTGGGCATTTGTGAGGTGCTGACACGTTCCCAGGACAACTGGAGTATTAAAGGAGTATTGAGTGTTAACAATGTTGTCCGTTTTCTGCACGTGTACAGACAAACACTCACGTGTGGGTCCAATGTGTTAGTGTGGACTTACAAGTGGCCTGTAGGGCATTCCAAGCAGCCAAGGTAGGAGATGTAGGTTCCCTCCAGGCACTGAGCGAGGCCCTCCTCTGGTTGTATGGGCAGGTCGGCACTGCCTTCAAAGTTTTCAAACACAAAGTATACAATACAACGCATACAACGATTCGATTTTGATTTCGTTCTTTCTACCGCGGTACAATTTTATGAGTGACTTGATTGAAATCCTCCATCGTCTTACCTGAGATGAGGGCTGTCGACTGGGCCAGCAGCATCCAGACCCAAAGAGCTTTGAAACCGAGCTGTTGCGTCACTGCCCGTGTCCACATGATCAATAACATTTAGCATCTACTCTGTGCTTTTCTTGTCTCCTCTTCTTGTTTTCCTCGATAATTTCCTCTTCACCACCCCTCACGTTCCTCCAGAGTGTGTGGAGGGGAAGTGGTGGAAAGTGAGAGGCACTTTCCGTCACTGAAAGTGAAACGGGAGCCCGACATCTGATGCCCTGGTGTTATCTTGCTGGCCCCATAATGGTATGCACCAGGGTCCTCTGTAACTCTATATCTTTATATTCATAATACATGATATGTGCGCAGAAAATGTACCTTTCTGCTTGAAGTGTCTGTTTGAGTGGGCGTTCTGTGGGTGTACGTAATGTTTGTTTCAAACAGATCCCACCATTTGAAACCATTGTATTATTATTTATTTTGACATCGCTTTTTTTGTGTTTTTTTTTTACTGTTATTACAGTTGGTTGGTTATGTGGCTAGTGGCTAGTGGGTTCTCCTTGTGGGTGGTGGTGTGTATGTGTGTGTGTGTGTGTGTGTGTGTGTGTGTGTTCTCTTTACGTATGATGTAAGGTGCATTAATGCATGGCTCGAGTACATGCTGTGCATTTGTTGCTCCATCACCCTTCTTTTTATGTAGAATAGATCATGTTTTGTTTGTTTTGTACAAACTACACCTTCAACTGATATCAAACAAAGAAAAAATGTAAAGTGCATAACAACAATATGTTTGTCTTTAAGGTTTTTCCAATTGATAGTTCCATTTCAAATAAGCCAGGTGCTCGTTGTGGAAACTGAACAGTTTCTACACCCAGCAAATACATGTATCCTGTGGCACACCACTTCCTGCGTTTCACTGGGTGCTGAATACCAAGCTGAAGAGCTGTCATCAGGCAGACAGCACGAGACACACCGCTGAGGAGGGGAATTTGGTACACAATAGAGATGAGACTGTCAATTTGCATCACAATACTCGTTCTTTGGGTGAGCCGAGGTGAAGTATGAATATTTCTGCTTATATTCCCACAGGAAAAGTATGTGATGTGACTTATTATATGAGTATATTATTAAAATACTACCGACTAATATGATTACAAAAGAGTGTGTATGAGCGACATTTGTCATAACACCACGTGATACATTGCTGTCGTTAAAAACAAATCAGATGACTGAGCAATAATCGCATCATACTTGTCAATCACGCCATATACCCCTCATCCTCATCCTCATCCTTATTATTATTCTCATGGCAGGCGCCACCGAGGCTGAGAGCACAGGGCAGCCCCCGGAGGCCGTAAGCGTGGTCGTCGGGGAAGCGCTCACGTTGGAATGCGCGTACAACTGCTCCTCTGCGTTCGTGCGCGGCTGCTGGAGTACGGCAGAGCAGTCCGGCCACGGGGGCTCCTGCGCGGGAACACTCACGCGGGGCAAGGTGTGCAGCGTGACTCTCCGCCTCGCAAACGTGTCTCTCTCAGACCTCGGCCGCATCTACGTCTGCTCCACGGAGGACACGGAGCACCCAGAACTTAAGCGGCAAACGGAGCGTAGGGTGGCGCTGCGGGTCCAAGGTGCACATGTTTCTGTAATATCACATACATAACATACATAAACATACATAAAGTCTCAAAACGTGATAGAAAGGGTTATTTTACACTTTACTGCCCAAAGTCAGAGTTTACGGTTATGTGTACTGAAAATACGCATACATTCTAGATCATACAACCGTTCCCAGTTGGACTGCTGGTTCTGACATGACAAGCTATAGCATCAGTCAGACTGAAATGATAACTGGTGAGTATTGAGCATGATAAGTATGACCAGGCATCATATGATCTGCACAATTTTTCAAAATGCGCTCATATTCTCTGTTCCACTTTTCTTAGCATCAACTCCTGCTCAACCAAAAGATTCAGGTGAGAGATGATATGATTGGGCTGTTTGTGATGGATATGAATATGCATATTTGGATGTAGCATGTTGTTGTTTTCTTAACAGGGCAAGAGACTGGAAGCGGTGTGATGTTAACAGTCCCTATATGTGTAGCCATAGTCCTTGCAGGATTGGCGGTGTACGTATTTGTACATCGTAAAAGGAAAGGTAAGGTGATAACATAAATACTTTTATGAACTGTAATATCGCCATGTAATCATTGTCCTGTTTCTAAAAAAAAATGCACTGTTTTCTCAGGGGGACCTGTTGATTCTGTGACAGTGTAAGTAGGCTGCTAAACACAATCTGTATGTATTCTGTCTGAAAGGGTATCTACTAAATTAGATGTATATTTCCCAGTGGGCCCCCAGATAGTATGGGCCCCCATGCCATCCGCACGCCTTCTATAGGTAACCATTTTCAATTGAATTAGCTATTGTACGTGTCATGGTGGCTGTGGGAGTGTGTATGTGTGGATGGTGGCCCGCAACGCGTTGTCCTTCCTTCTCAGACGACCAGTCGGAGAGCGAGCTCGCCTACGCCGACATCGTTATCACTGTCCGGGGGGCCAGCGCGCCGGAGCTCGCCGAGACACGCGACGAGAGTAGTCGCGGGAGCGAAGGAAACGGAGAGGTAGCCGTGGTCGCCATGAAGCAGACGCACACGAGAGCTCGATGTTATTCATACTTTCGAAAACGTATCTGCTCCTGTCTCTCTCCGTTCGCCAGCGTTGGAGGTACGAGCCGCTCCTGCTCAGCCCCTTTCCTGCGGCCCCCCACCTGCTGCAGGTCTCGCGCTCTGCTGACAGGCTCAACGTCATCCCGAG
Source organism: Malacocephalus occidentalis (assembly GCA_900312585.1). Lineage (NCBI taxonomy): Eukaryota > Metazoa > Chordata > Actinopteri > Gadiformes > Macrouridae > Malacocephalus > Malacocephalus occidentalis. The sequence continues at coordinate 5,331 of OMOU01045021.1, forward strand.
GGAAGTCTCGCGTAAACTGAGCACCACCTCGGAGTACGCGATTATTACCTATTCGTGAATTCATCGGACTTACTGGCGCATGTCTGCATAAAAACACGTAGTGCAATCCTGTAAATGTGTCTTCAGCCTGGATGTACACCATGTTATTAAAACGAAATACAACAGATGTGTGTTTTGCTTTTCCCCCTTGAGCAGACGGACCTATTTGCTTGCCATACATTAGTTTAGTTGCATAGCAACAGTCATAAACAAAACTCGTACTGACGCGCACTCTGAATGTTCGGCTCTCTACGGTACTCAGTATAAAGGTATGTTACGCTACATTAATTGTGAAAGTGAAAACGCTCATTGCAGATGTTAAATATCGAATATCAAAACATGTATTATTACTGAAGCCCTACTTCGTTTTTAGAGAAGATGGCTGTACCTTTCTCCAACACACACCTGCGAGTTCCCCGTGGGTTTGCCTCCCTCCTGGAGGGGCTGGCAAGAGAAGTGTTGAGACACCAGCCTGAAGACATTCCTATGTATGCGTCCATTTATTTTGATGGCCTGCTTAAAGAAAGAGAAGGTAATTGACCCTACAGGTTAATGTCATTGCACACCCAATATAGGCCAGAAGTTTACACGCAGGTGTACATTTATTGGTGTTACTTGCTTTAAGAGAGTGGTATGGACCCTGCTGAGTGGACGGCAAAACTCGAGGACAGATTCTACAACAACCATGCATTTCAGGTGTGTTTTCATTTAATCAACTCGCTCTAACATTGTCACGATCTGCCTCTGCCCTAAAGTGGCTTTGTTTGGACTCTCTGCTGGACATTATTATTTATCCATCTTGTTGTTTTCCATCTCCACCTTCCCCACTCGTCATAGTTTGTTTACTTCCTGGTGTGTTTGTTCACTAGTTGTTTTGTCTGTCGGCCATTTTTGTTCAGGTGTTGTCACTTCCCTTGTTAGTTTAAGCCTGCCCCAGTCCTGTGTCAGATCCTAATCGTCATTTGTCATCGAGTAACCGTCTTCATGTTCGTATGTTCCTGCTCCCTGTTTATCTGCTCCCTGCCTGCCTGTTCCAGTAGTACATTAACTATTTAAGTTAATACACACTGTCTGCGTCCTTTCCCTACCTCAACCTCCGCCAATCCTTTGTTTTGTCGCAACGAAAGATCACCGGTTGGAAACAGGTAGCAGATAAACAGGATCTGACACAGGACTGGGGCAGGCTTAAATAGGGAACTAACGAGGGAAGTGACAACACCTGAACAAAAATGGCCGACAGACAAAACAACTAGCGAACAGATACAAACACACCAGGAAGTAAAGGAGTAAAAAAAAGGCCTTGAAAATGTTCTGTATCCTGACCAGGCTTATAAATAAATTCATTTTCTTCCTCAAAATAGGTTTCAGTGGCATTTAGCATCATTTCCAGGGCAAGTTTATCAAATGTTGGGCCTACCTATTCATTTCTATGTTGGATGCCAATATTAAATGTCGACGGATTTCAGCCCTGATTCTGACAAATTCCACACTCCTTAGGTAGCTTTGCGATGAACTTCACTGGATATTGCTGTTAAATAATAACGTTGTACTTTTTTAACAGACTATTCCACCTGCAACAGACATGTCCTTCAGCACTGAGTGAGTTGTATCTCATACAGCATCGACATCATCAAGGCGAGGACGAGGGAATCAGAAGAGCATGCCAGAGCAGATAGAAAATTATCATTAAATCTTTTTGCATGATTTCCTGTTCCATTATTATTGATGAATAATCCTAAAGTTTGGCTAATTGAACCCACTGCGTGTAGTCCCTTTGTTATTATCACTTATTATTACTGATCACATATTTTCTTTTCATTTTAAATAGAATTGTAATATATCAAAATCTAAAACAGAGCAGGAATAGTATGCAGACATCAAATAAACATCAAACTAACCATGCATGCAGTTTAAGAATATGTAATCGTATCACAGAAAAGAAGCAAAGGTGTACATTTTACCATCTACAAGCTTGCTATTGAATGTTTTTATGATGGAATGTTCGTGGAACCTGTTTGCATACATCCCAACCCCCCCTAGTTTTGCTCTAATATATTTCTTAGAGAAAAGTCACAAACCGAAGATGAAGCAAGTGGTCAAATGTCCCCACCCTCCATCACGGAGCCTGATGGTGTCCCTGGAGATGTATCAGAACATGACAATCGAGGGTCAGGAGAGAAGGTCTCTGCTGAAGAAAAGATGGAGCTCTCCGCTGAAGAAAAGATGGAGGTCTCCGCTGAAGAAAAGATGGAGGTCTCCGCTGAAGAAAAGATGGAGCTCTCCCCCGAGGAGTCAGATGACAGACTCCCAGTTGCAGGTGTTAGCAGTGAAGACTGTGGCAGGGAAGAGGAGGATGAAGATCAACCGCTTTTAACATCATCTGATAAAATTGATCAGGAATTGATTGAAAGCGACAGACATTTTTCGACAGACAAAGACGTCAGTCGGTCTGAATTGGATAACACTAGCGTGGTATTGTCCCGGAGCAACTCCATGAGAGATGTGAGCGCTGAGGAGCTAGGGGGGGTTGGACATGACCAAGAAGCAACCATACGAGAGCAAGAGACCGAGATTATCGGCGCATCGGATTCCCACAGTACTTCCGACACTGAAAAAGTAACAGAAGAGTTTCCATATTATGGGCTAGCAGATGTAGATGTGTGTGCTATGGAACTTCAACAGACAGACCAAGCAAATATGGTCGATGAAGACCTGAATGCACCTATCACCCAAGAGGAAGAACTTTCTGGACATTCCTTGTTGTCCCAAAACAGACCACCAACAGCTGCTCTACAAGTGATGGAACCTCAGGAGCATGAAACACTGGAGAACCAAGAATTAACTGAGACTCATTTTGAAGAGGCACATGAACTTCTAGTCTCCACAGAAGATGCCGGTCATCCTATGCATGAAATGGAGAAGATCTTAGATACTGAGGGTGCTCCTCAAGAGAAGGTCTTAGTTGAGATTAACTTTGACGATGTCCCTGACGTTCAGGAGATGGTTGGGACAGAAGATCAAGAGCCAGTCGATGAACATTTGGTTGTGGAACAAAGTGAGCAGAGATCAGAGAGCCAGTCACATGAGGTCATAATTGGGGCTGAGTCTGCTCATGGGGAAGATGGTGGACACAACAATGATGAGCCCACCACTGAAACAGACGGACAAGAGAAGGAAGTGAAGACCGAAGGGGAAGAAAGAGATAACCACAAGGCTGCAGATATCAGCATGGAGATGGACACAAGTGACCTAGGCATCATCAACGATGGTTACGAAGAGGGTTCGAATGAAGCCATTTTTACTGGCCAACCCAGCAGAGAGACGACAAACCTCAAGATAAAAACAGATTTTGATGACGATGACGAAACAGACAATGAGGACGAAGACGCAAGTGAGGTTGAAAATCCGGGTAATAAGCATCCTGAAACACTGAACTCATACAGGGAGACAAAAGAGTCACTAGAAGATCCCATTGAAGATGAAAAGAGAGAAATAAGCGAAGAGGTCGTAGAAGACAGACAAACTGGACTTTTTAGCGAGATGGAAGGGGAGCTGTCTTTCGAATTTCATGACGATTGTGCGGGGGAAAAACCAAATGAATCCGAACCACAAAAAAACCAAGAAGTGTCTGACAACAAAGCAGGAGAGGAGAGTCCAGTGCGGACGCAGGAGAGAGCTCTGACACCTGTGGGGGACATACACACGGAGGAAACAGAGGACGCAGTCGTGATGCCGCAGAACCCGGGGGCAGATGACCAGGCAGAAGAGGTAGAGGTAGAGATTAATGACGAAGGACATGGAAGGAGCAATGCCGTGGGTGATGGCTCCATAGAAAGCCACCACCTCGTTGCAGGCTGGGCACATGATGACGTCAACCCGGAGGACCAAAGGCCACCGCAGACAGAGAAGGACGTCATGGATCACGAGACCAAGGACGGCGACAAGGTAACTCTCTGCTTCACTATTGCTCGACACAACACCTGCCTCTCTTCGTGTAATTGTGTTTTACAATGATGATCGCAAAGTTGGACCGAAGCAATATTTTACTTTCAAAATGACTGACTTTGACACAGTATCACATTATATTCAAACCTGACAAAGTAATGTTATTCATTACTTTGTCAATCCTAATTAATCCTAACTAATCCTAACACTCATTTCTGAACAGATATGAAGGCTATGAGTACAATGTGTTTATGGCAATATTCACAACATCTCAAATGTGTGTCGCTTAACAAGAACCATGTCCCTTGGTGAGATTCAGTGTGTTTCTATGACTTTCTCTGGTAGCCTATATTCATGACCCCGCCAAGGACGAGTCTGGTCAACAGTATACCTCTATATCTCCACTGGCCTCTCCAGGGGCCGGTGATTGAAAACAGTCCCAAAATAGGGTATTTCCTCCATGACATAAAGGCCTACATTTTTGTAAACGCTGAATGTCACCCAACAGACTCAGCCTCACCACAGCCTCAATTTAAGTAGTTGAATGTTTGTGTGTGTGTGTGTGTGTGTGTGTGTGTGTGTGTGTGTGTGTGTGTGTGTGAGCGAGTGTATGAGTGTGTGTATATGTCTGTGTGTGTGTGTGTGTGTGTGTGTGTGTGTGTGTGTGTTTGCATGCACATGCATCTGTTTTGTTGAATTGTTGTTTGCAAACTCAAGGGTTTACCGGTAACGGTTCCTGCTAGATTGTCAAAAATTGCATCGCTGG
>OMOU01045023.1:0-12240 GCA_900312585.1 Malacocephalus occidentalis
GAAAGAGGAAGCTTGGGGGTGGGGAGGTGGAAGCTGTGAGAATCTCAGAATATTTAAAATCAACCAAAAGGAGCTGCGGGGTGATCACAAGCAGAGAGGGTTCTGGATATTTGCTAATGAATGGTCTGTTGGATAATACAGCCAATGTCACACTGTTGGTGGACGATAAGGTTTTCTGGAACTAATACGGACACTTCCATGACCCATTCGCGAAAGTGGACACGTTGCTTTATGAAATCATAACTATACACTAACCAGCACGTCTCATTATTATTAATATAATCATTGGTATAGTAGATTTATAAAATGCCACCAGTATTGTATACTTCTATATATGCTCCTAATCACATTTCATGTGGACAGATCAAATGTCAAGAAAAATGCGCGCACACACATAAGAATACATACATATATACATATAGCAGAACAGATGGACATGTCGCAGTCTACAATGTTATGCGTCTGAGCCCTTAATCGCAGTTCCAGTTTCGAGGCTTCTCGTGCAGGGCCACGCGTTGAGAAATGAGAAGGAGGGCTCCTGTTATACCACCAGGTGTGAGTGGCACTAGCCATTGCAAGCGCGTTCAGAAGCTCCCGCTTTTGACATCACTAGTGGGAGTGTTGTCCACCCATATGTGTGCTGGATGGACCAGCTTACAGGAGGGGGTGTACCTCATCATCATAACCCCCTCCCTTGATCGCCTTCCATGTGTGATCGGGGGCGGGGCTAATCGACTGTCCGCTCCATGCCGACGACACTCATTCATATGCCGCCGCAGGTTACCACGCCGATAGATACAACGCTACACAAGATCACACCCGAGTGTGACGCCACGACGTGGCTCTACTGCCGCTTTACTAAGCTCTGTTTTTGATGGACAGCACTTCGTCTTAGATTTGATGTTGTTATTGACGTGTATATTGTGGACACTATGGGAGATCACTCACCGTGTGGTGGGATGGAAAGACGGCAGTAGATGACGATAACAGCTCCGAGTCCACCTCAACTCAATCACGTCTCAGAAACGCATCGGTGTGCTCTGCCGCCTCCGCTCAGATGTACACGAGCCTGCGTCGTTTGACGTTTTTCATGTACGTATGTCGCTCGTCTCGCCACTCTGCTAGCGCCACGATCACACACGCAAGCGCCGAGTGTAGCCGTGGACGAATGACAAGCGATGACAAGAGGGCGCTGTTTCTGCACGGACACGTTAGTGCGGAACACACACAGAGAGCGGTGCCACACGTAAAGGTTCACCCAGCGAGCCGAGGTTATTTTTTCTTCGTCAAACATGAAAACATTTGATTATCAAACATTTGATTATTAGTAAATCACTTGTCGTCGACAGGGACACTTGATTGATAATATTCATGGAATTTTAATGGACTTTAATATGAATTGTTAACAAACAAAATGTCAAGAAATTGATGACTAAGATCAACACATTAGGAACGTAACACAACAAAGAAAAGTATTGGTTTGGCTGATTTGCGTCTCAAGAGCTCTGAACGCCGACAGTTGTCATGGTGAAGTCCGAGACACAGATGGACACATCTCCCACGCGACTGACACAAGCCATGAAGGACTAACCAGAGTAGAGGGAGAGCAGTCAATCAAAATACATTTACAGAGAAAGAGAGATTGCAGTCAACCAAAGACCATTTAGAGGAGAGTGGGAGAGAGAGAGAGAGAGGTAGGTGGGGGGTATGACAAGCAGACTGATGGCTCTCTGTCCACGCCTCTCTAGCACAGAGCAGAGTGCGGGCAGGGAGAAGTATTATACACCCCTGCGAAGAATCCCTAACACCACTCCCACCTACCCAACCAGGGTTGGAATCCCATCGCACTTTGTACGTTGTGTTTGTACGTCTTGGCACTAAATAATAAGAGAACTTGGCAATGCTTAAGCATGTTCTTGCATGTTGGTATAGCACTCAAAGTGGAACTTCATTTCTTATCCTAGCCCTCTTGCTGTCAACCTATGAGCACTTGAAACCTGTTACATGCTTTATGCACGTCATCTTTCTGTACCACGGTGATATGGTGTCATTCTTTTGACAAATGTACATATTGTAAGTCCTTTTGGATGACAGCATCTGCCAAATGCCTTCTAAATGAGCAGGTCTCTATTGCTGAGTGGGGCCGTCCCGTCTGCGTGTCCCCGACCCTCCGTCTGCCTGCTCCTTCGCGGTACTTCTGCCCTGCTGACCGCCCGCCCGCTTCTGGATCCCCTGCTCCTCTGTTTCCGAGTCCCGAGATTCCCCATATCCTCTTTCTTTGGATTTTCTTCTACTTTATTCTATTCTGATTCCCTGTACCCCCGACGAAAAGATTGACTAAGGAACATTCAAAACTGTTTCCCCCGGTTGTGCTGCTATTGGGCGCGATACACGGCCGTTTCATTGATGCAACTTCAGAGGATACAGAATGCTGGCAGAGGGGCCCTGGAGGGTGTGGGGACCCCCGGGGGCCAGGGACCTCATCATTGTTCGGACACGCTCTCTGAGCTCCTCAGTCAGCGGCAGACGCTGGGAGCCTTGGAGCTTCACGGCACCGCACACACAAACAATAATATATAGCATATCGTGTGTGTGTGTGTACTGTATACTGTATGTGTGTGTGTGTACCTTTGTGAGCAGCAGGTGTAGGGTGTGTTCTGCTTCTGGTCCCAGCTCCCTGGGGGAGCTCCGCCCCTCCAAAACCTCCATCAACTGACCCACCTCGGCCCCGCCCCCCTGTGGAAGCAACTGCACACAGGCACACACACACACACACACACACACACACACAAACCAAAAATATATGCCCCCTTGTGTACACATCCAGGCAGGTCTGTCGTGTCTCGCGATGTGGTTCCCTACAAACACACAACTGTAAATGCAGCTTGACTGTCTGTACTGTGTTTAAGTCCAGAAGTACACACACAAACACAAACACACACACACAAACAAGCACACAGGAAGTGGGTCTGACCAGGCTGAGGAGGGTGAGCGAGGCAGGGTGCAACAGGACGTTCTCTCCTGTGCTGAGGTACGAATAGAGGAGCAGGCGGTTCCATGGCTGCTGCTCCACATACTGGGCTGAGAGACACACAGACAGAGACAGAGAGAGAGAGAGAGACAAAGACAGAGTGAGACAGACATAGACAGACAGAGACAGAGAGAGAGAGAGAGACAAAGACAGAAAGAAAGAGAGAGAGAGACAAAGACAGGGAGAGACAGATAGAGACAGAGAGAGAGAGAGAGACAAAGACAGAAAGAGACAGATAGAGACAGAGACAAAGACAGAGAGAGACAGACATAGACAGAGATAGAGTGAGACAGACATAGACAGAGAGAGACCGATAGAGACAGAGACAGACATAGACAGAGATAGAGTGAGACAGACATAGACAGAGAGAGACAGACATAGACAGATAGAGATAGAGACAGAGAGAGACAGATAGAGACAGAGACAGACAGACATTCATGTCTGGATCCTCAAATTTAACAACCTTCCAATTATCTCTCAATCACACTGCACACACACAGACACAGACACAGATACACACACCAGTAGTGGGACTCCATCGCTGCAGGAAGTTTAGCAGAGCGCGGAGACAGTTGACCGAAGCTCTTAGCAACACATCCTGCTTCTGGTAGAGAGACATAGACAACCAATAGGACCAGTATGTGAGAGAGAGAAAGATTACAGGAAAAAGAGAGATACAATAGAATCAACAGGGTGTTCCAGATGTGTTATTTATTGACATTCTCTACACCCAACAATACAAAACCAACCTGTAGCATGAGTCCACAGAGGGCGGTGGCAAGGCAGCAGGCTCCACGGGTCCCCAGGGGGTACAGACAGCTGTCTGAGGGCTCTAGGGGCCGGGGGCCCGTCAGCCAGGGGCCCGTGGTCACACTCACCAGGGACGACCTCAGGTCCACCTCCAGGAGGGCCTGGAGGAGCCTGAGAGAGCTGGCTAGAGAGAGGAAAGGGGAAGTTAAGGGAGAGGAGAGGAGGGGGGAGGTAAAGGGAAGAAAAGACGAGAAGAGAGGAAAAAGGAAAGAAGGAAGGCTTGTTTCTTTTCTATAAAACCCAACATAGTGTATCACACATCATATTGTATGTATGTGTTACCAAGACAGAGTGTGTCTGTGTTCCTTTTCTGAAAGACCAGCTGCTGAATGGTGCTGTCCAACCTCCAGATGACCCTCTTATGAACCTCCAGTAACAGAAAGAGGGAGAGAGGAGCCATTTCTAGATACCACGGTGAACAGAGGTGTTGCTAGGAAACAAGGTGAGTAGAGGTGTTGCTAGGTAATCAGGTGAGTGGTGGTAATGGCCGGTAACAAGGTGTTGAGTGGAGGGGTTGCTAGGTAACGAGGTGGGTGGAGGTGTTGCTGCATAACAGGGTGGTGAGTGAAGGGGTTGCTAGGTAACGAGGTGGTGCGTGGAGGGGTTTGCTAGGTAAGGAGGTGAGTGAGTGGAGATGTTGCTTGGTAACGAGGTGAGTGGAGGGGTTGCTAGGTAATTAGGTGAGTGCGTGGAGGGGTTGCTAGGTAATGAGGTGAGTGAATGGAGGGGATGCTAGCTAACAAGGTGAGTGGAGGTGTTGCTGGATAACAGGGTGGTGAGTGGAGGGGTTGCTCGGTAACAAGGTGGTGTGTGGAGGGGTTTCCGAGGTAACGAGGTGAGTGAGTGGAGATGTTGCTTGGTAACGAGGCGGTGAGTGGAGGGGTTGCTGGGCAACAAGGTGAGAGTGTACCTGTGATGAGTGGATGTGTTGCAAGGAAACGAGGGATGACAGGAGCAGGCGGGTGCAGCACACCAGAACCAAGCAGGGAGATGAGGAGGAGAGGATGGCTTGGAGCTGCTCTATAAGCCCCGTGTTGGAGAGCAGCATGGAAACAGCTGGGAGGAGGAGCGCATGCTAACAACATGCTAACAACATGCTAACAACATGCTCCTACGAATTACAGACAGGCAGACAGGCAGAGACAGAGCCAGTGGGTCTCACCTCTGTCTGCCAGGTGTGTGGGACAGAGTGTCAGGTTACAGTAGAGGTAGTTGAGGGCCGGCAACAGACTGTCTGAGCGGGTGGTCTTCATCCTCCCTGCAAGGTTACTCACTAACACACACACACACACACAAAGACACATACCATTTTATCCAAAGTGAAGATTCAGCTCTGTGGCTGCATGTGTACCAGTGACCTTTGACCTCACCACGGTAGAGCAGTTTGAAGTGGAGGCCGTCCACATCGCCGTCTGAGGGGGCGCTATCCTGCACCACACACAGGAGCCTCAGCACCAGGGGGAGAGAGTCAACTGCTACGCACAGAGAAAGAGAGACAGAGAGAGGAGAGACAAAGAGCGAGAAGGAGAGACAAAGAGAGAAAGAGACGGAGACAAAGAGAGAGCGAGGGATGGAGAGACAAAGAGAGTGTGAGAGACGGAGAGACAAATAGAGAGCGAGAGACAGAGAAACAAAGACAGAGAGATAAAGAGAGAGAGAGACAGAGAGAGAGAGAAGTGCAGGCAGCAGTGGTGTAGAAACCGAACGGCAGTATTTTCGGTCTAATGTCCCAAATGTCCCCACCAGAGGTGGCCACTGAAACATGTTTGCTGCAGGCTGGAGAGGAGTGAAGGAGCGTGTGTGGGTTATGGGTGAAGCTCACGGGCGCTGGTGGTGGTAGTGGCGACGTGTGGGTCCTCAAGGCCGGCCCTCTGCAGCGCCTGCAGCAGGACCGGCCTCAGCAGGCTGCTCAGGTCCACCCCCAACTGCCCACTGTTGGCCAGGAGGTGCCTCAACACCTCCGCCGCACGCTCCGCTAGGGGGAGGACTTCACTGGTGCACACCACGTCCTGACCGCACAGTCAGACCGACCGGTGGTGGGGAGACCCAACAGGCAGAGGGAGAGACAGGTAGACACACAGACAGGCGGCAAGTCAGTGAGACAGACACTTGAACATGATTGAACGAGTGCAAGGTAGATGGGGAGGCGAGGGCGCCGGTACCAGCAGGTCGAGGACCACAGCTGGGTGCTCGGTCATCAGGGACTGGAGCTCTCTGGTCTCCGTGTCTGACTGCTGTTCCATCAGCTGCACCTCTGCCTCCGCCTCCTTGCCCTTCCCCTGGTCACCGTCAGATACCAAGTTTACAAGACAGTACCAGTGGCTGTTAGCTGTAGTATATGGATCTAGATTGGGCAACAAAATGACCTCTGACCTTGACGTACATACTTTCAGCTATGATATATCATGACATATCATGATATACGGTATATATTACTTATTGCTTCTGGTTAGATGCTAACTGCATTTCGTTGTACTAGTATGCGTACTCTGTGCAATGACAATAAAGTTGAGTCTAATCTAATCTAATCTAATCTAATCTACATGTCTGCACTGGCGCCAGTGAGTCTCACCGTCGTGGGTGGTGGTGACTGTGTGCTCTGTGCCGGAGGTCTTGGCTGTGTGGCCGGGGCCGGGCGGAGCCACAGCTCCAGGACCGCCCTGCCCAGCCTCTGCGCCAGCTCGGGGTACCGGTAGATGAAGCGGAGGAGGGGAGGGTGGTGGTGGGTGTACACGTGGGCGAGGCCATCGCAGGGCGGCAGGGCTTTGATCACAACGCTCAGCTGCACCTGCCCAACGCCACGGTGACTTTATTAGTATGTGACCTTTATTGGTATGTGACCTTTATTAGTATGTGACCTTTATTAGTATGTGACCTTTATTAGTATGTGACCTTTATTGGTATGTGACCTTTATTAGTATGTGACCTTTATTGGTATGTGACCTTTATTAGTATGTGACCTTTATTGGTATGTGACCTTTATTAGTATGTGACCTTTATTGGTATGTGACCTTTATTAGTATGTGACCTTTATTGGTATGTGACCTTTATTGGTATGTGACCTTTATTAGTATGTGACCTTTATTGGTATGTGACCTTTATTAGTATGTGACCTTTATTGGTATGTGACCTTTATTAGTATGTGACCTTTATTGGTATGTGACCTTTATTAGTATGTGACCTTTATTGGTACGGTGACAACAGTGTCTGTCAAGTGCTTCGCGGGGCCACAGCTCTGAACCCTTACCCCTTGATTCCACCGGGTGCATGTTTTTGGTCCGTCATCTTCATCTTCGTCTTTTTCCCCTTGCCTGTCTGTTTTAATTGTGTGTTTAAAAATACATCTGTGTTTATTGTTGCTATTTCCTCATTTGTTGTGCTATAGCCTACAAGTAACGCGGTTCATTTACTGCTATGAATGACATGTATGAAAGTCTGTTGGTTGTGCTTTCAGTTGTTACAGTCAATCAGCAGAATGCAATTATCCTCATCATTATTTCTTATTTATATTACAAATTTCTTATTTATATTAACAGCATGAATACCTTTATTGTTGCTATTTCCTATTTGTTGTGCTGTAGATTAGGTTTCTACAGATTAGGTTATTTTAGATTAGGTTAGCTTTCTACAGATTAGGTTAGCGGGATGCTTATGGATATTCATGAGGGAAGCGCGACCTGATTGGCTCGTTCAGCTGACATCAGAGGCGTCCCAGAAGCCCATCCGTCAAAAATAGACATGCCGCATATTTGAAGCGAAGCAGAGCATAGTGACGCTTATGGGACGCTTCTGAAACCGGTAGATTAGCAAACATTGACTCGAGTGGTGGCGATCATCTCAGTTGAGGCGACAAAACGAGTCACAGACAGAACGCAGAGGAATCCGGTGGAATCAGGGGGTCAGCCCTCTGACGGCCAGGACAGAATCATTCAGCAGCAGCAGAGAGGATGGATGGCTTCAGGGGCGGTTTTGGGATGTCGAGCCGAGCTACCTGGTCCAGGTGGGGGCTGTGCTCGTGGGTAGCGGCCAACAGGTAGAGGGCACATCTGAGAAGTGGGCGGGGTATGGGCCGGTCTCCCTGCTCCTGGAGAGACCGCAGCAGAGACATCACACCTGAGAACACAGAAGGGTCTGGGAGGAGCCTGGACACACACGCACGCACGCACGCACGCGCACACATCCACACACACACACAGCTGTTCATTAGGTATCTGTATAACAGTGGGTACCTGTGTGAGTGTCACGCTGCCAGGTACCAGGTAGCCGTGTTAGCATCACGCCACCAGGTAGCCGTGTTACCATCATGCCACCAGTTAGCGTCACGCTACCAGATAGCCATGTTAGCATCATGCTACCAGGTATGTCTCTGGGTGGCCTCACCTTTCCCCATGCTCCAGGGCGACCGTGAGGATGACGAGCAGGCAGTGCTGTGGGGCCCGGGGCCCTGTGGTGTCAGGGTGGTCGGGAGCCTCGGCCAGCAGCGAGGGCCACTCTGACAGCCGGCAGTGCAGCCTGGGGAGACCGCAGCGCAGCACCGCCTCCAGCTCCTCCAGGTCTGGAGCAGAAACAAACAAACAGGAAGTCACCTGCCATTGCCGTGCGAGGATCCTCAAAGGGCTTCACGGGGCCCAAATGATACACCCTAACTCCCGAACCATGAACTCAAAACTATCCACTGCAGCGCTAGGTTGGTCTTGTTAACTGAGCCACGGGGTTTTGCGTTGGGTTTTGATTATGACCGTCTCATCTGAAATGATTGATGGCTGCATTGAAACAAAACAAGTGGAAGAGTTGTAGCATACAGGAGGGAGCCACTGGGGGGCACTGGTGCAACAGGGCAGAGCTGCTGTTCTACCAGACCTTCTGGAGACGGCTGCATTACCACCCGTTTAATGGCTGCTCTGCTACCATGCAACCAACCCGCCAATTCTGAGCCACGCGGGGAGGGGCGAGAGGGCCTGAAGTTGGCCCTGATTTTAAAAATCGCATGGTGGAGAGAAGCCTTAAGCCTCCTCCAGCATCAAAGATCATGGGTGTCATGGAAAAATATGCTCGAGTAATTTACAGAGAGACAGGGACAGGAAGCGAGGTCACAAGTACTGCAGAGGAAAAACTGTTTGACTACCAAACAGAAGAAGAAGAAGAAGAAAAAGAAAAAGAAGAAGAGGAAGAAGAAAACGGCAGAGAGGGAGAAAACAAACAAGAGAATCAGAAGGTTCTGGGAGAGAGAGAGAGAGAGAGAGAAGCTGTTGACAGAAAGAGACTGAGAGGATGGGGGAGACAGAGATGAGAGGGGGGAGAAAGAGGTGGAAAGGGAGGTAGGAGAAGACAAAGATGTGTGTGTGGGGGGTGGGGGGAGAACAGAGAGAGGGAGAGAAAGAAAAAGAGAACGTGATCCCACATTTTTTGTGGCAGTTTATTACATCACACAAGCACCTGTGTGCACTCTCACACACACACACACACACACACACACACACACACACACACACACTGCTAGATATTTGTGTGTCTGTATTGCAGCATGGAGAACTCTGTGCTACCTGTACCCATAAGGCTGGTTACCCATGTACTGGTTACTGGTTACAAGGCTGGTTACCCATGAGCAACTGCTGAACTGCTCTGCACTGACTGTGCCATTGTTTTTCTATGGAGAGAGCGGTGCTGCCCCAGTTGAGATGGCGCCACCACCGCTCAAATTTGCCCACTCTGCCCACTCTGCACTCACAGTTCAAATATTTCAACTTTGACCTTGTTTGCCACTGACCTTTCGAAGCGCGACCAATGAGATAACAGCTGTTATGTGATGTAGCCTGACGCGACACAGAAGCAGGGAGCGAGCGATGGAAGAAGAACACATCCTTGGTGCTTCAGAGTTCCCCCGAACACAACAACACAACATCAAAAACGTACCACGATCTCGGCAGGCAATGCGTGGCGCGATGTTGGCTGAACAGCGCCCTGCCACTTTTAGATGGCGTGTACCTGCACTGCGCTTCGTCGCGCTGAGCACACAGCTGAATTCTCATCGTGGGCCTGTGTCTTAAGTGTCTTCAGTGTCACAAGACGGGGTTGCGCCCCTATGACGTGAAGGGTGAGTGTGAATACCGTTGTGTCCAGCCGCTTGGAGAGACCGGGACAGCAGACACACGCTGAGCCTCAGTAGAAACCCACAGCATGATTCATCCAGCTCTGGGTTTCTGAGAACGCAAGGCACACTGTCACTCTACGGGTATCTGAGGACACAAGACACGCTGTCCCTCTACTGGTATCTGACGCTATAGCTCAAACTGGTATCCAAGGACACACCGTCAATCAACCAGATTACGTTGGCACAGGACGTCACTACTGGTTTACTGGTTTCTCCCAATGTACTTAGAAGAGGGTTAATTGTGAGGAAAAGGAGAGAGGTATAACGTGTGAGTGCAGGAGAGAAAGAAATGACAAAAGCCCCAGTCTATTCAGTGATGTTGTTACCTGTTTCCTACACACAGGAGAGCTTTGTGTTCCAGAGCTATTCTGTAGAAACCTGAGGATGCTGGAGGGTTAGAGAGAGAGGAGGGTCAATAGCTCTAACAGACAGTGCCAACAGTCAGTGCTAACAGCCATTGCTAACACGAATAGTGCTAATAGTCTGCAATAATACACAGTGCTAACAGACAGCACTAACAGATAACAGTAAGAGTCAGTGCTAACGGTCAGTGCTAACAGATAACACCAACAGTCAGTGTTATCAGTATGTGCTTGTAGTCCTCCTCCAACCCTCCCGTGCCAGACAGACTTCCTGTCAAGTTTGAACTTGACATGACATGCTGTCACGTCTCCCCTCTGGCCTGCAGGTGCGCGTGTGTGTGGTCTGCAGGCTGCAGGCTCACAGCGGAAGCAGACAGCAACCACAGTCACACTGAAAGTCACAACACATTATGAAACTATCGTCATCATCAATTTATCATTGGCAATCTGGTATTATTTACAGTTACATTTACAGTATTTGGCAGACGCTTTCATCCAAAACGACTTAGAATGTGTACGTTTGTAGGAAGGAGTGAAGTGCCAAGACGTATAAACGCGCAAGTTAATGCTAGAGTTAGGAGATGCAAGAGTCCAGCTGAACTCTGAACAGGTGGGTCTTGAGTCTCTTGCGGAAGCTGGTAAGAGACTCTGTCATCCTGACATCAGCCGGGACAGTCTCATAGGCCAGTACCAGTGTCTTGGATGCGTTGGATACATTGTAAGGGTTTATTATCAATCTGTTATTATCAATCTGTCATCATCGATCTGACATTAGCAATCTATCGTTACCAATCTCTTATTAGCCATCTGTGTATGCGTCAAACTGAGGACAACGTGTGTACATCCAAGCATATGCAGGTTTAATTCATTCAGGACAGTGTGTGTGTGTGTGTGTCTGTCTTACTACCGAGTTTGGAGGCATACAAGTGCATGATGGTAGACGTGGTGAGGCTCTGCAGGGTGAACTGGGCGGACAGGATCAGGTAGAAACTCTGCAGCATCTGGACATGAATACCATGCACACATATCCTCTGTGTTGTTCACACACACACACACACACACACACACACACACAAAAATTTAAAATATGGGGTTACAAAAAGATTGATCTTGGCCATCAGTGAAGCCTGTTTAATTGGTTAATTCACACATAAATGCTTCCCATTCATTGAAAATATCGACCAATCACGCATGCCCCAACCAGGAGGCCAAGCCAATTTAACATGGATGAATATTGACTGATTTGTCACAGTGGTGTGGATGTGTGTGTGCGTCCTACAGTGACAGTAGGGATGTAGACCGTGTCGCAGCAGCGCAGCAGACACACACACACTGACTGCAGCGAGTCCCCTGTGGCTGCGTTCTGATTGGTCGGAGCCATCCAGACGTTCTCCTTCAGCAGTGGCTCTGACACACACTGCTCTGCTAACCTGAGAAACACACACACACACACACACACACACAGAGGTGAATATAGGTGTATCCAGGGAGAGACAGGTTTATACAGATGTACAGAGGTGAATATATAAACAGGTGAATGTGTATCCAGCCAGGTATTTACAGGTATTTACAGGTGAGTACAGTTGAATACATGTGCACCCAGTTAAATAGGTGTTTACAGGTGTTTACAGGTAAGTACGGGTGTATTCAGCGCAATACAGGTGTTGGCAGGTAAGTGCAGGTGAATGCTGGTGTGTACATGTGAGTGAATGCAGGTGAAGTGAGGACAGGTGCAAAGCCGACCTGCACGCCGCAAGGATGCACTTCAGGGCCTGCAGAAGAAAGGCCGCCGACCGAGAGTCCTGGGAGCTCGGGTCTCTGCTCCTCACACCCCCCTGGAGGAGGAGGAGAGGAGAGGAGGCGAGGAGAAGGGATGTGAAAAGAAG
>OMOU01045024.1:0-10834 GCA_900312585.1 Malacocephalus occidentalis
GTGCGGCAATGAGCTGCCAGTCAGTTGTTTACACCAATGGACTTAGCTGTGTCACTTGCTGGAAGCATTGAATCAAAACGCCATAATGCACAAATAATAAAATCCTGCATTACATCTTTCTGTTCAGTTGGTGTTTAGCCATGTTATTTGATTAACCTTTAGCTACTCCATGAAGCACTTTGGTGCTACTGCTACTCCTATGTTTTGGAGTAAAATGGGGGCATTTAAGATGCCACGTGGATTTATTTGCGTGAAGGAGAGTCTGAAATATAAAGAGGCTATTCCATTAGAAGCTTGCAGCCAGCCACTTATGCATTTTGATTTTCATTGGCAGTTTAGCATTATATTCAGAAGAGCATTACAATAGGTAAATACTGTTGAATACCTGCATGAATCAGATGAAATTCTGATACCTTGTCAACCCACATTAACGTGACTGAGGACCCATATTTATTAAACTAAGAATATTTGTCTAGTTTTATTTGGAAAAAGGTTGTTTGCTTACCCACTAAACAAGTGGTGGAAAAAAAACACTAATTTCCAAAACGTCTCATTATGTATGAACCAGTTAACCTTTTTCCAGCCAACAGTTTTTGTCTTCACAGCTGCATTAACAATTTGACCATTTTAACAATTGAGGACTGGGCAAGTTACTTAAATCTAGAATTAAGCTAGCAATTACCGGTAAGTAAGGTAAGAGTACATCATTACACCAAAGAAAGTCCAAAATAAATTGAATTTTGATGTGCAGGCTACATAGAACATGCCCTAGAAGCAGGAATGCACATAGAAGCAGGAATGCACATATTGTATTTCGTGAAAATACAGGCATAATAGCACCATGATACATTTGGGACAGAATGCATTAATATCTTGAATTCACGAGTACAAACCCGTAATGTTTATTTAAATAATGCATCATAGATTCACTTGGCATAATTACAACTTTCAGTAGGTGTTTTGCCTCACAATCGTACCTCACGTAAAACAAACATTCAAAGCGGTCTTCAGAATGTAAATCTTAAATCTCACTTTGGCATTCTGCAAATTATTCAGCCATGACTTTGAAAATCCTTTAGACACTTAATGAAAAAAAATTCTACATTCCAATTTTTGTAGTCTTCCTGCAAAAACTAATCGCAGAGTGAGACTTCTTGCGTGAGACTTGGGTAAACAATAAGAAAGACTGGATCAAGCGAAAGGTAAAGAAAATAGTTTTATTTCTCTGTTGTCAGACACAGCAATCCAAGTCTGTCAGTGGTTAAAACAATTCAGAGGATGCACATTGACTGGGTGCTATTGCTCCAAAGGCTTACATTGCAGCCCATATGGTTGAAGTGTTCAACAATGTCAAAAATGTTTCCATTAGTCACGTATACGCAAAATAATGGGGTTCAGGTTTAATAACCTTAAAATTATATTTTACGGTTACATTATCTTTAGTTATTCGTAGTTATTTTGTTGAATTGTCTTGAAGCTGCACAAACATGTAAAGTGGTACCATACATTTCCTTCATTACCCCAATAGGCATGTCATTACAATTAAAGTGTGTTTATGGAACAGGCAGAATTAAATTTGAAGAAAGAAATCAAATATTTTACTATTTTACATTTGTAATAAAAACCCAACAATATTAACCCCATCCCAATCCACCATTCTGTGGTGAAAACCAAATAAAGAAAATCATCTTCCCAAAAGTGTTTGCATTGAACGACAACCAAGTTCAGACAAATACATGAAACAAAAAGATCACTAGTCATTATCAGACCCCTCAGGTGGTTGAAATAGTAACAAGTCGTTGAAATTGTGTCCATAGGGACGAAGTCTGTAAACGCCAAACATCATGACTTGCATCTGATTCGGAGACATGCCACTGTATGTGACAGCCAGGTCTGAACAGCAGCCCTCCACAACATTAGAGGGGTTGTTTTCAAGGCTGTCACTGATGAGGTGCTCCACACTTTTGCTATTAAAGAGTCCCTTTCCTTCAAAATCTTCTCCATTTTCTGCAAACACTCCAGTGTACTTGAGGCATATGGCCAGCTGCTTCTCCTCAGTGACCTTCCACAAACTATTGTCAGTCTCTGGACAATTTGCCCCATTCTCAAATACTTTCACAAGCCTTTTGAGTGCTTCATAGCTTAGAACTATACCACTTTCATACTCAACATAGTCGAGCTCTCCCGACTTCATAGCATGGCCAATGTAGAAGGGTTCACTGGGATCCTTTGCCAGTACAAGGTATTTCAGGTTCTCAATGATGGCGAACGTAGTAGGCCTCGCGATAAAAAACCAGCGGAGATCCCCAGCATTCTCATAGGCATGTTTGAGAGCCTTGCGAATTCTGGTCCATTCATTTGGTTCCTTTAGGTCTACTGCCTGAAGGGCCTTGGAGGCCTCCGAGGTGTAGAAAACTGCCTGATCACAGTGTTTGCTCCATGTGTCTTTGACTGTGGCCCAATATATCAGAACCTTGGGTTGGACCATAATGAGGCAATAGACTCGCACCTGTTGAGTTAGTTCCTCCATCTGAGCCAGACTCAGGCCCTGAAGCTCGTCTTTGCTGGGTGCTTTGACATGATGGTGGTGGTGGTGGTCCTCTTCGGTGGAACGATAACTGGGCGTGAAACTGCCAACGAACGCCAACACCAAACAGAATAGGGCTCCTAGGAGCATCCCCTTCAGGAAGGATGTGCTGTCCGACAGCATGTTGGACGTCACTGAAGGAGAGGGTGCAGACAATTATTTGACAAATTTGGACCTGGATCTGGCAATTGTAACCCATTACATCACTTTTAATTTAAAATACGTTACATTTGGTCTAGATTTCCTTTCCGTTAACACGGGCACGCATTTTCTGAGATGCACAAGCACCGGCCACGTTTGGCTACGACGCTATTAACCCATCACAACGTACACTTATGTGTGGGTGTAAATAAGCCCCCTGTTTCAGCTAGAATTCAAATCCAAGATAGATGTTTGGACTACAAGTGTGTGTGTGTGTGGGGGGGGGGGATATTCCCATAGTTAAACGTACGACCCACGCCAACTTTGTGATATATTCTTTTAGGCGTGTACAGTCGAATAGACAAAATACGACACACAACGTGTCGTTTTATACTATAGCCATGTGTCCGACAAGCTTAAGCCTCTCTCGGACGCGGACATCATAATCAACCGCGGCCCCCAGACGGAACTCCACACATAGTGGCGTTATTATACTATACTTGTCCGACAAGCTTGCTTTCTGATCTTATCGTATTAGCAGCTGTCGCAAGGCTATCGATCGATATTCTTTGCACAAGCCATGCAAACAAACAACGCAATTTATAGATTCGGTACCTCGGTGGCCGTCCGTGACTCTGCGGTCCCTGCGCTCTCGGCTTGTCCTCGATTTGAGCTTACGTATCCGGTTATGTCAGTACTCAAAGAAAGACCTGGGCAGACAACATTTTTTTAACCAGAGCTCGCTCTTAACACACCCATGGTGCCGCTGGTTGTTCAACATAAACACAAGGATTTCCGGGTCCGCGTCACGAGGTTGGTGGCAACGTTTCAATACTCTGAGTTCTGTGATTGGCTAATTCTTACAGCAATCGTCCGACCACCACAGAGTACGCAAATCATTTTAGGGAGAGACAATATTTGTTAGTTTTTCATGTGGGGATGGGTGGAAGTTGGACAGTTTCGTCTTGGAAAAAAAATCTGCATGTCTTATTGCAACATAACAGACAACATTTGGGTGTTTCTGTGATAGCCGTATGTGGGCCAATCACAATAATCAGATTTTGTAGGGAATCGCGTTTGTGATGGAGCTTGCCTTGGCCATATGGTGGCGTGATCAGTTTGCTTGAGCCAGGGGTATTCAACATTTTTCATTTTTTTGATAAAAAAAAAACGTGGCTTCAGCAGCACATCTGAGATGGAGATGACCCTGGTGAGTGGCACATAGCTTGTCTCATCCTGGGGAGCTGAAGTTTGCAAAGGCTAACAAATCACCAATAAACCATATTGGTTGCGATGTGCATTTTCTGAATTCAGGGAGCTGGAGATGGAGATAATACTAAAAAAGTATTTTGTTAGTTCACCCCCACTAAGTAGCATTTGGCCTGTTACGGCCCTCAACCTCAAATGAGTTTGACACCCCTGCTAATGCGAAGAAACGTATTTAAGTAAATGCTTTGAAACAGTTTCAAAGCATTTACTTAAATACGTTTCTGGGTGTTTTCTTTCCTTACAATTATCAAATCTTACCTACAGCAGCTTTATTTATATATAATTAGAGGAATCAGTGTGTGTGTGTGTGATCTGTCTGTGTGTCTGTGTTTGTGTGTATTTGTCCTTCAATTTTCTCAACAACCTTTCATCCAATCAACTTGGCACTTGGCAGTGTATTGTTGAGGAAGGAAGTGCAGTGTCAAGTGTGACTCATGGAGTTCCTAAAATCGTTCCGAAATACCATTCATTTCCAACAAAGTTTGTTATATGTATTAAACATGAATCGAAATACACCAAGAAGGCTATGTTCCTGTGACCATCCCCTAATTCTTTCAAATCTCTACATTTTTACTATAATGATAGTCGATGAACACATGATGACCTGGTTTCTAGGAAGGAGGGTGTACGTGGTTAAACGTAGTTGACGTAGTTTCAGCAATATATCATACAATTAAACTCATTCCCCATATCTACCAGTCCATCAAGTTTATTTAGCCTTTTTTTTGTTCATCACAACCCATCACAGACATGCACACAACAGAAACGACACACTAAACACCTCCGCTGGTCAGTCACTGATAGCTGTTGCAGAGTAAACATTTGTTATAGCACGCTGTACAAGCAGAGATAGTCTGGGGATGAATTGACAGGGTCCCCTGAATCGTGTGTTGACGACAGGTCTATAACGTCAAAACCATTAGGAAGGAGACTGCGAGTGATGATAATGTATTGATCTGAGTGTGATGGATGGACCCAGAAACCTATATAAATGACGTTCTTTCACCTAGCCGAGGCAGTCCAGACTCAGGCCTCCTTCAGTTCTGGTCACTATGCTGTCTTTAGCACTGTTTTACCTTTTTGCTGTGATCTGCTCTGCAAAAAGAACTCATGCGCTCCCAATTTATCCTGATGCCGACCTGGAACCACAGGCAGGTAAGAAAAACGATTATCATTTTATGTTGGCTGAGTGAAATCATTATCTTGAAATACCTGTAATGAGGGACATATTCATATTCACAGCTACGTCTATATACAGAATAAATATATATAGGCCTGGGCAATTAGCCGAAAATGTATTGAAACCAACATTTAGAAGCTTTCCCTGACTTACTTATACATTTCCCAGCTTTAATAGTTATTACATATTTATATTTACAGTATAGAGCTTGTCAGGTTCTTTACACTATGAGGGCAGTGTCAGTAAAAATTGAAATAATCATGATATATATTTTAATTCATATCGCCCAGACCCAAGTATACATTGAATATTTTACAGACTTCATGCAGAAATTAGCGGCAGATGTGGAGGATGGAGAGAGTCCAGTTCAGGGGGAGGTGAACAACCTCTATCCACTTTTCACACAGCACTATGGTGGCAGGGAGTCCTGGAACAAAGGTAAAGCATATCATTTGAATGTAATCGGCCAATTCCACTTGAAATTACCATTCACATTGACATGTTACATTGACATACATTTCTTTTGTCAGATATTTAATTCAAACAGGAGTATACCAAAATAGGCTTTACCGTGTGGTTATTTTACACAGACTGTTTATTTATGAAATAAAAAATGTTATAACGTCATATATTTTGTTATTGAGATATGAAATCACCTTTATCAGAATAGAAGATTTGGGCCCCCCCCAACACTTATAATTCCTGTTCTCTGTCTCAAAGGGATCACCAAAGATTTTGTGCCCAAGGACACGTACACCAACATGGTAGGCCAATCGGCTAATCCTGAAATCATGGAAGCTGAAAAGAAAATGAGGGTGACTGTTGAGCACGGTGTATCATCAACATCAACAGCTGTTACTTTGGGGTTCCAGGTGGATGACCTAAAAGACGTGGTGTTGAAGTTGGCCACAGCAGACAAACTTCGCTCTCAGGGCTTCCTGCGATCCGAGCAGAGCTTACCTAAGACCAACAAGAGAGGTGAGGATTGATGTGATGCAATGTTCTTTCTTACTGTTCTATGTTCTTTTCTTGGATTACATTTCATTGCATTGCTATTGCACAATTGTGGCAAGAACGACCACAAGGTGCAGCTTTGCATCCAATAAAATCAATGTCATTTTTACATAGATGTCACGGTTACATCTGTTATACTTGTATTTGATGATGAAATCATCAGGATGATGGCTGATTATTTTATTATGTTAGACTCACATACAGAGGAGACAATCAACAATCAATTTCTGTTCACTATTGTGACTTATTTTATCTTTCTTGTTTCCTTTGACAGCATGCTTCTGGAAATACTGTGTGACCAACTAGGACGTTTCCGTGGTGAACTTAAATGCTCCTCATTATCCTATTCTAGTGCCAACATTCATCTTTTACAGAAAATATTGTTTTATACGTATTGCCAACAATATAAAAAAAGATGTATTCAAATATAGTTTTCAAATTGTAACGGTAACCTTTGTTGTCACAATAAACATTTTGTAGAATTAATTAATTCAAATGTAAATAAACATTATTGGTAAGGTGTTTGTCCCTGAAGAACTATCTCTCAATCACTCCCACTCTCTCTCATTTTCAATGTCATTCTTGGTCACACATCATGCACACACACCGGACAGTGACAATATTAATTAACAATTCACTTTGTATGACACCACGTAGCTTTGTCTCAGTATTTGTATGACATTTGTATACTCTTGCTATCTGCGTTGCTTCTCAATCATAATTGAATCACACACATATATAACACCGTCCGTCAAATTCTTTCATACAAAATATATTTATTTGAGTAATTTTGACAG
Organism: Malacocephalus occidentalis; assembly: GCA_900312585.1. Taxonomy (NCBI): domain Eukaryota; kingdom Metazoa; phylum Chordata; class Actinopteri; order Gadiformes; family Macrouridae; genus Malacocephalus; species Malacocephalus occidentalis. The sequence goes on from OMOU01045024.1 coordinate 6,989, forward strand.
ACAATAAAATCATTGCTATGGAACTGTTTTGGAAGGATTCAGAAGACTTTTTGAGATTTTGTCACAGTGATCACAATAATTATGTTAAAATCTGTATATTTACAATATGGACACAAAGAGCTAAATGGTCATGCTAAACATTCAATTGCACACTTAGCATTTTTTACATTAAAACCTTATTATTAATTAACACCTCTTGCTAGTACATAACAGCTTGAGACTGAACAACATTAAAATTAAAATCAGATGAGTTCTCTTCAATATTTCTGATCATTTGGTGCCATAAGCTAGAATCCAAAATCCAAAATCAAATAATAGTTTTTGTTATCATCATTGGACTCCTGCAAATGTCTCCCACAAACATTTTGTAAATGAAGCAAAATAAATAACTTTATGTCCTTTTGTTGGCCACAGTGAAGTAGGCCTTCTCAATTTCAATGTCGGCTGGACAAGTCTGGCTGAACTCCTCTCTCTCTGAAGCGTTCTGAAGGTACTGTCGCACGCCTACAAACTGGGCTGGGATGTCAAAGGCACAATACTTCTTGGCAGCAATCTGGGAAATATAAAGAAATTCAGGTTTGAACTGATTGTTATTCAGTATGACTGGTATTTATGTGAAGCTCCTGAATGTATTTTATGTGGACTGTCTTAGTACCAACGCTACACACACTTTTTAACACAACCTCTTTATTCTCGAAACTGGTTATGGGATTTTGATCATTATGAACATCTCCCTCTTCGTTTTGCTGTAAACAATATAACATGCATTACATGTAAATCTACCTTGATCACATGCAATTTGGGCAGCAAGTTGCAGTCAGCCAGAGTGAGGTGGTTTCCATCAAGGAACTTCCTCTTGGAGATGATGACATTTTCTCTGGAGTTGTGGTCAATCTCTTGAGGAAGTGGGGAATTCAGGTAGTCATCCAGGCGCTTAAACTCCCGGAGCAGATTTCTCTCGTGGACTAACAACAAAACACAAATCAACATGATGGATGTGGTATTTCGATTCTATTTATATCATGTTTACGACATCTGTCTTTGCATAATGTCTTTATATATTTTTATGGACTTTTTAGGGAAAGGAGTGAAGAGAGGAGGAATGCCATGTAACAAATCGCAAGTAGGATTAAACCTTGATTACTACCTATGAGGTTAGAACATAAGCTGCCCAATGCCTTCCCCTATGTAATTTATCAGTCATTTATTCATAATCAGTGAGAACAAGATAAAATAATAAATACAAAATAATGTAATGACTCCACAACTTACAGATGTTATTTGGACTGTTCTTGATGTAAGCAGAGAACTTTGCAAAAATGTCCGCACCCACATCAAATGATTCTTTGTTGAGGGGGCTCAGATGAGGGTACCTGAAGAGGAGACGGGTACAGGAAAGCTGGAGGTGGGTGTTCAGTTCATAAAGAGAGAGATTCAGCTCAGCCACTAGTATCCATTTTATTTGGGTGTGTGGCTAAGGACCCCAGGGAAGCACAGTGTTCACTGTGAAGTGGTTTATATGAGCCGAGTGGTTCCCGAGAACACAGCCATAGCGGACGCCAAGCCATCAGCCCGTTCTGAAACAGGCACGTTTTGAAACGGCACTACGCTAGTATAATGAATACAGTCTGTATTACCTGGGTGGAGCCAGTGTTTGTTCAAGAAACTCCTCGATCTTAATGAAGTCCGTCTTGAGTGTGCCATTATACAGGAGGAAAGGAGGGTTGGTTCCAGGTGCCAGGTCTTTGAGCTCTGCTGGTTTCCTGAACCACAAAAGGCAGAAAGGAGAAGTTGTGTGTGAGTGAGTGAGGGCTTTATCTTTTATTCGTCACAGAACTTCACTATCAATTGTTTGTTATCTAGCCAGTGTGGATTATTTGTGGCCTTCTAAATACAGTGAATATAGCGGGAGAGGCAATGCAGGATGTATGGTAGATTCATGGATTGACCAATCATTGATGATTTGAACAACGTGTCATGGTGTGGGTGTGGTCTGTCATCAAATTTCACCTTTAATAGCTTCCTGATCTTGTTTGCTCAACGGCAATGGCAGTGAGGGATTTGTTGATGAAAGGCTCAGTTACATAAAGAAAAAAAGGTGTTTGTTGAAAAGCAACACACGGCCCTTTGTGAAACGTTGGGTTTTTAACATGCACACAGTGCCAAAAGTGAAACGACTGTTAACACTTAACTGGTTGGTATTTGAAAAACAAATGTTGAAAGTGGTTCTGTGTAAAAGCCCTTGTGGCAGGCCAGATGCTGAGGAAGTGCAGTGATAGGGGTGGAGTGAGAGGCTTACTTCCTCATATCAACAGTGGTCACTGTGAACTTGACTCCTTTCAGCCACAGAACCATGAAGAGTCTTTGGCAGAACGGACAGTTCCCCACGTTCTCACCATCATGTCCAGCCTGGAGAAAACAAACAACAAACACAAGTAAATCTGAAGGGTGTGTGACCTGATGCTTTGCTTTATAGGATGCCGTATGTAAGCACTTAGGCAAGAACTTAATTTTGCCCCACCCCTTGATTATTTGATAAAGCGCATGCCACGGTTTGGAGTCTTATAAGTCCAGGAGTTTGCAAATCAAACGTGTTGGAATGGCACTATTGGTAATGTTTGTTTTTTTCTTACTGATGCGTGTTACATGGATCGTTTGGGGTCCCACCACACTTGCATCGTAAACATTCACACCAGGGACCAATGTGCATTGGTGAATCATTACAGCCCTATTATATAAAGGAGCTACATGTAATAATGACGCAGAGTTTTAAATGGGTACTGAAGTCCATTTGCCAGGTCTAACACACTGAACACGAGCCAATCACAACATTATATGGCGCAATTATTGTATTATTGTGATGTATATGTTACCCAATTCATCAATTGGTTTCAAATGAAGCAGCTCATGTGGATTGTATCCAACCATGGTTGCCTATGTTAAGTCACACAGATATAAGCTAATGTTAGCTGAAGCTCAATGCTTATATGTTCAGGAGGAAATGTGCCAACTCTGCATCCTTGAAAACCCTAAGCTGTTTCTATGCTTTCAACTCCAGGATGTAGCCACGTCTTAGCACGGTTCTAGTTTGTTCGCTTGTTTACACGGCTGCAGCCCGCTGTCTTTGTGTGCCAATTTGTTTCATATCTGGTAACCCAGGGTACACAGAGACTATCTCACAGACCAAAACAAAAACAAACGTACTGGCCCGGAAATAAATTCCAAAGGAGAGCATACCGGCTGCAGCATTGTAGTTGGAGAAGCCAGTATTTCGAGTTGCATGCTTTCTTGATCTCTGCTCACATCATTGTAATTTTAGTAGTACAGTTCATTTGTTACATATAGTTCCTTTAACACTGTAAGAAATTGATAGTTGCTGTATATTCATATTATACAACTGTGTTATTATCATGCATTTGTCAACTTTTCCACGTGTGTATGTCATTGGTGGGCGTGGCCCAAGTTTCCAGTGAGCACTTTGCTCCATCTGGGTGTGTAGTGATAAGATGGAGTCCAGGGCCTGTCGTCAGAGTTTGCTGATAAAATGGAAATCTCTCTGGTGGTGGAAGAGGTGACACAAACATACAGCCTCGCGTTCTGCTGCAATTGATGTCGCCAAATGTATGTTTCCTCTGCATAACGATAACTTGCACTTGAACCCTCTGACCTGTATGATGCCAGGGCTGAACGCTGACATTGTTGAATACTTAAAAAAAAAAAAACTTTTTTAGATACATACCGTTTCTTTTGACTTTGTATCGGTTTAATTCCTGCCCTATTTATACAATAATCTAACACAACAATGTCTAACCCTATGCTCCCCCCCCCCCCCCCCGACAACAACAA
>OMOU01045024.1:10854-21361 GCA_900312585.1 Malacocephalus occidentalis
TCTATAGCTCTATGTCCCCCCCCCCCCCACCCACCCACACACCCCCACACACACACACACACACACAACACCCTGATCAGTGACAAATTATCAGTACGTGTCAAATGGTCCAAAGATCACCATGCTAAGCTATCAAAATGATTGAATAAGGTCAGAAAAGGGCATCATCAACACATTATTTGTACATTATATTAATATATGAATCCCGGCCGATCACTTAGCCACAATGAGAAGCAATCAGGGTCAAACAAGGAGGCTTGTAATCTGTTGTGCGTTAGTCCTGTAAGTGAAAACACAAGCAAGTCACCAACCTTGATGAACAGCTCGATGAGTGGCTCTTTGTCAGAGGTCTGTCGCAGTGCCATGATGCCACAAAAAACAGTTTACGTCAAACAAACAAAAATAACAAAAGCCCCTCAAAAGGTTGTCTCTGATGAGCCTTCACAATCCAGTGGGATGTGTATGGACAGAGAGACCCCCAGTGAACCAGTCAGGTAGAAGGTATCCTGGGAAGGTTACCTGACTTTGGCTCTGATTTACAGGAGTGTGAGTGCGCAGGACAGACGATGCCTCGGAGATGGTGTGTGCATGACTGGAAGCTGCTGAGATGTTTTGTCTGAGGCAGAGCATGGGAGGTTGGTCCTGACTGTACGCATGTCGAGCAGTGAGAGGAGAGGGAGGAGTGTACCAGAGTGGGTGGGGCACACACCCCCCTCCTATATATATATACCCACAGCCAAAATGTAAGCGCAGAGCTTAAAATAGCTATTTCCCCGTTGTGTTAAACAATGCTCTGGTGTTATCTTGTGACGAATATTGATATTGATTCCATTTTAATTCACAATTTGATGTTCTGTGTAGTGTCATGTGACCAGATGTGTAAACAGAAGAGCACAATGGGTCTACTGTTGGATAAAGGACACAGGTGGTGGTGGTGGATGTCTAATATAACACTACAGCTCTACAGAGCTGTAGGAACACTACAGATATGTGGAGATCCAAAGAAAGATACATTCATTTGGAACAGTATTTGCTTGCTTGCCTACCTGGTATACAAGTAGTTTTAGGGGGTTTCATTTTAAGACAGGGAGAGAAAGGGTGAAATGGGGTGAAACATGAAGGAAGTGAATCAGAGATATTTTTGTTCCTAAGGCTTAAAACAAGGGAAACCCCCTTGTGTGAAATGTGAGGTGTAAGGAGGAACTGCATGCTTTGCATGAATAAATCCATCCACACTTGACAGAACAAGAAACCACGACTTAACTCTTTACTTGCGTAATACTGAAACAATCACAACGACCTCTCAGTGTTTTACTTTCTGAACACACATTTTTTTTCTTTTGTAAATATATGTAGTGGTATTTGATGTTCTTACTGGGTCCCTCCTGTCTGTTTTTCTTTTGCATGGATATGGCAAGAGAACCGAAGCCCGACCTACTGTGAGTCATTTAATACGGGAACCCAGTTTAGTATCTGACATCATATTATGATGAGGTCACCAACTGAGGCAGCAGACTGTCTGAAAGGAACTTATCTCCAACTCTTGTCATTTGTCCAGCCAAGCACAGAATAGGTTTGGATTACATTTGGGGAAACAACACAAAAAGGCACAACCATTCCGGTAAATTAAACAATGACGTGCACTTGCTCGCTCAATATTGAATCCCTAACCCTAACACTACCCTGTTGAATTCTCTTTCTGCCGTTTAACGTCCTATAAAATACAAATTCCTTGAGCTCTCCTGGCTCCTACCTAGTCATACTTACTCACTCTCTTGACACTGGGAGTTGAATGGAATTTTCCCTGATAACATTTTGCCTGGGAGTGGCACAGTGAAATGAGGAGAAAGTTAACATAGTCCATTCTCTAATGGAATAATATTTACACATATGATGAAGAGTGTAGCACATCTTGAGTGAATGTATAACTTGCAGAATGAACCATTTCTAAGGGCCATTTAGAGACTCTTGTGTTCTTATGTTCCTCATATGGAGTCGCTAATAGGTATGGGTGAGCTACGATAGCTACGATAGGAGGTCTGAGGCACCATCTCGGTTGTTTGGTGACCTTGGCAACAGCGTTGCCACCTTACGAGGAATTCCGATGAATCAACACTTTACTTTTTTACATGCAAAAGTGAAAACAACTGCTGTTGAGTTCATTGCAGGGGACACTAGGAGAACAGGGATTTCCGGAGTAATCCTGGAGAAAATAAGGACATGGAAATGAACAAGTTGCCAATGACCTGCCTCTTCCTCTTCCACTAAGGAAGGAAAGGAAGGGAAAGGCCGAGCTGGTGGAGATAGCACTCCATATCTCAATGGGAGGCGTAGCAGATCAACTCCTGGAAAAAAAAAGACTCCTTATCTCCCCAAGCAGAACTCTCTCTGTTGACCATGAAGCCCAGGGCAATAGTGGCATTTTTGACATGATTATAAACACAAACACACACACACACAAGCAAGCCATCCATCAAAGCAAAACATATGCGTGAGAGTGAGCAGATTTGTATTTTGTATTTTCTTCATTTAAAATGGACAGCTGTGTAGATTCAAACAAAGCTGGGAACAATCTGTGTACAATATGGCAGCAGTAATAATCTATGTTTGGGTTATAATAGCAATGCTTAAACAAAACATAGTATGCAGTGGTCTTCATTCGATGTACAGTCTGGTTGGGGCTATATGGCAGAAGGGAGGGGAGGCTGTTTCTTTGTAAACAACAATAGCGTCATTGACTGGCAGAACAGCGTCCAGTCAGCCATTAGCAAAACAGAGTGTCTGCAATCAAACCCAATACAGCCTGTTAGGCAGGCTATGCACAACAATGATGGCAGCATGGAGTTTGGACAAGTGTGGCTGCCTTTTGGGTCTCCTTGTGGCACTTAATTACCACACGGTACAGTCTACACCGGATTTCTCCAGTAAGTATGTTTTCACATCCAAATATCTTTTGCAATGACCAGATTTGCTATGGCACCATCGGCACTTAATCCCAGCCTTATCAGTGTTTCATTATTTAGTGTATAATTCTAATAATAATAATTATTATTCTAAGAATTATTGTTATTATTATGATCTTCTGCACACCCTGATGACCAAGGCTATGTCTCTGACATAACATTGTCCATTGCATGAACTACTACTACAACATAATTTCCTGGCGGCTGTACCTTCACAGAAATACATCAGTGTCGGTTACTTGAATGGATTTTATGTTTGTTAAAAAGGTGGTTGGACCACAGACTTTATTACACAACATTATAGTGATGGGTTGCCTTTTCGCCGTGGCGTTGGGCTCTTAATGTCTATACGTCAAAGACACTTCCATTGCGAGAATGGCGGCATATCGCTTTGACTGCACAGCGATTGTCATGACTGCCATCGAGTGACCCTAATAATAGTTCTTTGTGAGCCAGTGCCTGTTACTGCCTATTGCTCTCCCCTGCATACGCACACACACACACAGGAAGCACCATGGGAGGGGTGGGGAGCCTTGAGTCATTCACTTGTGTGTGTTTGTATGGTGTGTGTGTGTGCCTGTGTGTGTGTATGTTGTGTGTTTGTACGGCAGTTCTAGTCCAAATATTGTCATGGAGAGCTGCACCCAGTGGTTGGGGCCCCACCCACTTGTCAACCAAAGTCGGTTCCAATAAGTTCTAAAAGAACCAGGCATCTGTTAAAGATTAAATGACAATTAGGATAAAGATCTGGCCTTCAATATCATCGTTGTTCAGCTGACGTTATTTATAATATTCATGATGAAGAAATCTCTGTTCAGAACCTACTTCTACCTGAGAGTGCACTGTGACTTACAGGATGGAAAAACCACTCCTGTTGGTATTAGATAACAGGTTGTGGCTTGATTAGTGCCATATTGTTCCCTTTTCAATGGTTGTATGTACCTATAGGGCTGATATCAGCCAGGTCTATTGTGCTGGCCTGGCACAATTAAACTAAATCTGTTACAGTCATTGTTTTACATTTCAATGCGTATTGATTTTGAATGAGAGAGGCCACTTCCTCGCTAAAAGTCATTCTTAAATGTCTTGAATCTAAAAAGAAAAGCCGTATTGAAGGACTATGCATATACAGTCGTTACTTCGAGGTTTGAATGTGCCCGGTCCTGTTGTCTTTTCGAAGTATACCTCCGCACAGTCCTGAAGAACCACACTGCGCATGCCTGTGAAGGGGACATCCTGTCCATCAGATGTCCCTCCCGCACCTCCGTGGCTGTGCTATCAGCCTTCTATGGACGCCGTGTAGCCAATCAGCACTTATGTCCCTCCCCATCCGGCACCACAAACACAACCTTAGAGGAGGGAGACGCCGAATGTACGTCTTCTGTGGCTATTGAGGTGGGCATTTTACAGAAGATAAGAAACGGCAAATCAAAACCGCCATTTGATGTTGTTGTTGTTGTTGTAAGCATTGTTGGGTGTGTCCTATCAGAAAGTGCTCTCAGAATGTCAGGATCAGCATTCCTGCCACATCCCTGTCATCAGCCCAGTGTTCGGACATGATCCCTGCCCATTCACCAGCAAGTACCTTCTGGTCACCTACAAGTGCCGACCAGGTACGGCCTACTTCCAGAACAATCTCCATGTGCATACTGCATATTTTCAAATAAAAACATAATCACAAATTATGACATTTCTAAATTCACACATTAATAAATAATCGAAATATCTACGTAATTAATTAAGTATGGAATAATTAATTAAGTAATTAGTGATTCATGAATTACTTACTGATTTATATATATATTATATATATTTCTATATTGGCATATATTAGGCAATACCGTGTTTTTCTTATTGCAGGGGAATGGAACAGAAGATGCTATTTAGGCCTTTATTACTATTTACTTTCACTAAATGTATGTATTTATGTTCCTTTCCAGTGCACCATCGAACGCGGCTGGTGTGTGAAAATGAACGTATGAGGATCACGTGCAAGAACGACACGGTCGTCGCTATCTACTCCGCCTCGTTTGGACATCTGGTCGACGGGAGTCCCAACTGTCCGCAGGAATCCACCGCACTAACAGAGCTGGGTGTGTGAGGGACGCAGTGCTTTGGCGACATCTAGTGGTTAACAGTAACACACACCCTTTTATAGGCCTATTTGTCCCACGTTCCCACAGACAACTTATATAAAGTCCAGTTGCACCTCTTTTAACATTAGCCAAATATTCCTCAGAGTGTTTGTCTCCTTCGGCCCTGAGGAAGGTGTCCCGCAGGTGTCATGGCAGGGCCAACTGCTCTGTAATAGCGGACATGCACACATTTGGTGACCCCTGCTTCCCAGGCATCAGGAAACACCTGCGGGTGTCCTTCACGTGTGGTAAGTATAACAGAGTATACTGAATTTTACTTCAGAAATGTAGACATTTTAGGAACAAATCCAAGAATCAACAAATACAACACAATGTTGGTTCTCCTCAGTGCCCCGATTCCTCCTTGAAGAAACAGGTCGCGGGACCTCGGATCCCTTTGACATCACGGACTACACACACGGTAAGAAGATGGAGAGAGAGTCTCTTGAAGGATTCATAGTGTAGAGACCTGCAGGCACTTACCCTTGCAGGTGGATTGTTGCGCTGGGACAATCCCCAGGCCTCAAGACGACCTCTGAACTGACCTTGCAGATCTTGCAGAAACAATATTGTGTATGTGGTGTGCTGTACACATTGAAGCAAGGCTGGCAGTACAGACTACAGGAAGATATTTAGTTCAAATTTAGTTTTTTTTTCTCCAATCCAAAGCATAGACACTTGCCAACCATGACAGTGCCTTTTCCCCTAACAGTTAAGATAAGATATCACTTTTGTGATATTGTCTTATTTCTCTAGAAACCTGTCGTCTCTCTTTGCAGGACTACAAATAATGCACTGGTGCAGAGAGCAAGGAGGGTTTTTACGTAAATCGTCATCTGATCAATTGTCGTTGGACTGACATGTGACACCATTTCACACCCTACAGCTTTCTCAGAAAAGGTGGCGCTCTTCTTTGTCTCCGGGATCTGCGTGGGTCTCTTGCTGCTGCTCTGTCTGTTTGGCGTGCGCTCCACGCTGATCAAGGACATCAAGGAGCTGGTGGGCGAGCTGGGCGACGACTACAGGGCGTCTCGTAAACGCCGGCGGGGACTGATGGAGGACCTGTACGACGACAACGTGTCCGACACGTCCTCCTTCTGCCGCCTCACGCAGTCCTACCGTGTGGCGGACATGTTGAGCGCGCCCGCGACCACGGTGGAGATGGTGGAGCGAGAGGTGCGGGCGACCAAGGAACTGCCCAACGGAGACATGTGGCCGCATCGAGACTTGATCCCACACGCCATTCATAAGATTAAAACCTACAATAGCTAAGCAACTAGCTAGCTTGGTGGGTAAAAAGGACACTTTACACTGCGCATGGCACTAAAAGTAACCGCTAATATGTCTCATTTAACCATAGCATATGGTTGTATTTGTATATTTACATCTATGTTCAAGTTCACTAGTATTTGTTTATCTACTAATTAAAGTGAATCACTTTGTTGATAATGGCAATAATCATATACATTCTGGAATCTTGGTTTAATGGAGTTATTTTATTTTGAACTTCATGTGTGCATTTGGTAAAATCATGAGATACATGTTTTATCTGTATATTTTACGATTTGGTTTATTGAACCAATATGAATTAAAATGTTTTGGCAAATTTGGTATTTGGCATCTGAATTGCATTTAGTGTAGGCCTACATGAGTAGCCTACAGTTGGAGTAGGCCTATTTTTTAGATTACAATTTTGAATAGTCATTTTTTATAAACATTCTTTGTAAATTCTTTGTAAATACAAAATGCACTTACTTATTAACTTCATCAAGCCACATGCAAAGCTACTTACAAATGATGTAATGTGATGCAATAGTATCAATAGTATCCACACATTTGTAAAACCTAACACATGTGGTAACACAAATAGGTCTCTTGTGACCATCATTGAATGCATAAAACATGCAACTATAGCTGAAAACAGAATCTAGACCAATGCTTTTTCTTTACATTGATAAAACCACCATGACAGAGGTTATGTCAAAGACTGGTAATTTATCAATAAAGACCTGATTGGACGTGATTGCTGTTGAACTTCTCCGAGCCCAGTCAACAGCTCCGAGCTCAGAGTTCAGCCAGAGGGAACGACGTGTTCCCGGGCCTGACGTTTCTTATTCCTCTGACTCATGGGGATGTGTATTAACTGGCCTACACAGCTCATAGGAAGTTAGAGACCGGAAATTGGGTTGCGCGACCGGGATACCGCTGCACTCAGCATCCTCTCTCAGCCTAGTTTAGCGTTAGCGAGCAAATACCTCTGACAACTGTCACCCCGGAAGGCCGCCTGCCACAGGGGTGGGGATTTAACTTTCTAGCCTCAGTGTCAAACACCAGCCACATCTCTAATGGTTAACTACAATTAAGGTCATATCGGTAAGAATGGATCCGTCGTCAACATTTGGACTGTGCAACGAGACATGCTTGGCAATATCCTTTTTTTGTTTGACTCGCGTTATGTCTCAGCGTGTGTTTTTCTGCTTTAGCTTGTCGGCTAACGCTAGCTCTTAGCTTGAGTGAAGCATTGCTTAAAGATGAAAAACAGTTCTGTGGAGGGAATACATACATGACGGATGTTAGCCATGGGTTGACTAGCATTTCGTTCATGAATAGGGCAACAATTGTTAGGTCGTGTTATATTGTGTATTTGGTAAAGGGTAAATGAGGTAGTTTACATACCAGCAAGCTATTCCTTGTACTAGCTTATTGAGGTAATCAGATATTGAAGATAGTATTATTGTAATCCGCCTTTAATACACTGCAATGCTAATAGGCTGCATTTGTTTTCTCTCTATGGCGAAGCATGCGCCATAGAGACTGACTTGACATGATGCTAATGATTTAATTGTATTCATAATTATCATTTGCATGCTATTCAAGATTTATTTAACACGCTTGTTTCATCAACTAACCAATAACAACCCAGCGTACACGTCAGGCTATACAGTTAGTTTGTGTTCAGTGACAGAAAGTCGCTATTTGGTCACGAGTTGTAAGCCTGTACAACAAGCATTGGTCTCCTGTCTGTGATAATGATGACTCCTTGATGGTGATGTTAACACCGTGAAAGGTCAGGAGCTGAGGTCTGGCGTGAGGGAGCCTAGGCTGCTCACACTGATTGAGCGCTGTGGAGACTTTGTGTAAGTATCAGACACACAGCCAGTGTTTATGTAGAGAGTAGAGACACGTGGATGATGTTACCGATGACAGCATTACGTTGTCAATAACACAACTCAGCCTACGCTGAGGCTTAAGAGTTGACACCTGTTTTTTGGACAGATGCTTTTTTTGTGTCCACATGACACCATTTTGCTTTGAATACACCATGAATTACCTGTTGTGATTGTTGAATTGCACATTGCACAGGGTTCTCTTTTTAGTAGTTGGGTTACACACAAGAATAATCTGTTTATATAAAAGGCACTACATCATGACGGAAATAATTGTTCATTTATTCATGAGGCAGTGATGTGCATCTTGTAAGTAACACAGGATCTCTTATCGGGCATTGTCATTGCATAACCCAAGACCGAATTTCACTTTGTAATACAGCTCATCTTTTGAGGCACACTTGCACCAGAGTATCCCAGTCAGAGAGCTCTGCTCATGTGACAGTGTCGTAGCTTGAGGTGGACGTCTTTGTCAAGTGCACAATGCATGTTTTGTTGTTGTACACTATGTATTGTTGTGATGTGACCACTGCTCATGAGTGTGTGCTGGCTGCGGCCTCGGTGCAAGGCTAGCACACCAGTGAGCCTATCCCCAGCTCCACTACGTGCCCTGGAGAGTGTAATAACTCTCACATGAGCACTGAGCAGATGAGCTCTGCAGCAGACTAACAATGTTAAAAATAAAGCCCTGTCACTATGGCGTCACAGCAGAGGCATGGTCCACGGCCACTATACAGTATATATAACAGTTCACTTTTACATTGTGGCTGTACATGGGCTAAACAGTCGTTTTTAGTCATGTGCCCCGTCAGCAGAAGCAATTGATACCATTATTGTGGAAGTGCTGTGCATGTCAGTGTTGTGCATTTACGCTTAGATTGAGTCATATTTCCATGGCACTACAGTGCTTGTGAAATGGAGAGGAAGTAGGGAGCCGTCAGGCTGTTCCAAGTAGTTATTTTCTGTGTTGCAGCCCAGCAACCCGGCCATTGTTGGAGCTCATTAACCATGATCTTGCCTCTCATTTGCAGACATTAATTTAGACTTACAGTGATACATTGAGATGCTCGGGCCTTGGAAGGTAGTTAACCAGGTTTGCCCATTCCTGTTGGGCAGCCATAGGGTTTACCAGGCTGAGAATGATCAAGCAGTTACTTGATATTTCCGACTTGTATGCGCTTCAATTTCTTAGAAATAGACCGTTGACTAGCAAGTTCCCATCCTATTTTGAGTTTGCATCAATCATCAGCATGTTCATTTAACCTAATTGCATGTTGTATCTGCTGTTTATCTCTGTGAATGAATGAATCATGAATGAAACCATGTGAACCATAAATTACACCGAGGGCTGATATGTAGTGCACATAACATATACAGTACAAGTCGCATGGATAGTTGGGTAACACTCTGTTCTCATGTAGACTGGGTGTTTTGGCCTCCCCTGATGTGGTCGTGTCCTGTCCTGTTCCACAGCTATCGATACCTATCAACGCTAATTTCCAAATAGTTCTTGGTAAGTATGCACACACACCGCATTTGTTCTACAACTCGGCTGTTTGTTAGCACAAAATGCATTTTCACTGTTCCACTGACTCGCTTTTACACTATTGGCTGTGGGGGCATGGCAGTTGTAAGAATGGGAGAATGGGTTCGTGCCTTCAGGTGACATTCAAGCGGTGACATGTAACGTCTCCAGCCTGTTGGAGTGTTCCAATCTGTAGTAGTGCACTGCCACCGCCACATACCTTTGTACTGCCCTCCTCACCTTCTCATTGAATCTATCTCTCTCTCTCACCCTGTTTCTCTCACCCATTTTTCAGAGACTGAAGGGGATTTTCTCATTGACTTCCCAGGAGGCGGTACGTTCTTCTCAGTTGATGCTATTCTTTGGATTTTACAATGGAAGCCTGGGTGCATCAGGTTGACCGTAGTTGGTGGGATACTTTTTACTGCATGGAACATGGTTATAGTGCTGCTGCTAAGGATGACACGTGAAACAATTGTCTAATCGTCAGGGTTACAATAGGAGAGCACCCAAGCCATTGCAGCTCCAGTCAGCCAGTCCTGCTTGCTAAGCAAATAGGGCTACCGTCTTGCTTATTCGTGAAAACCTCTGGGTTGCTAGGGTAGCGGCAAGGCACACTTTAAATCATGTTGCTTTGTTTTCTTAGGGTGGTGGGGATGCGTGCGTCTGAATTTCCAATGCGTCTGCTCTGTCTTCAGCTGACAACCACAGGATCTC
>OMOU01045027.1:0-11588 GCA_900312585.1 Malacocephalus occidentalis
TATTTCGAATACAAATATAAACACTGTACGTCTGCGTCACAGCACAGCATCTCCAAGGAGCCGTCCTATAGGGCAACACGTCCTGCAACAAGTACTGTCCTCTCCAGGCGGCTCCCCGGTGCAGCTGGCGGTGCTGCTGGTGGTGGTGGTGGTGGTGGTGGTGGTGGTGGTGGTGTTGGTGGTGGGGTGGGTCGGGAGATACCACGGTACCGTCGGACGCCCCTCCTAACGCCTGGTTTCCCAGGCACAGCGCCCTGCAATGACTGCTCAGCCGGACTGAGGTTTTTACTGAGCGGGCAGCATGCGCTGTATTCCGGATTACTTACATCATATTTGAAAGGAAGGGGAAAAAACCGCACACCACAGACTCACCTCTTCAAGGAGAAGTTAGTCCTATTTTTGTATTTTTAATTTTATTTTTTTGGACCGCTGCTGAACGATGGGACTTTTCATAGTGTCCCTGTATGTCGCGCTATTGTTTCCCAAAGAAATGCACTTTCAAACAGGTGAGTTAAAAAAAACGTTCGATGGGACGTCAACTTACTTTGAAAGTCACTCGTTTCTTTGAAGTGTGCCACACTTCACGCGTGAGGCTCCACAGACGCACATGAGCGTTCCGATTTGAGCTTTTCCTCGCATATATACAGGATACCCCCACGGTATGTCCCCGGTAGGTCCCCGGTCTTTCCGGAGGCTATTCTTGTCCATGTGTCCAGCTGTTACACACGCTGCGTGTAGCATCTAAACGTGGAGCTGTCGTCCAAGGGCGCATAACTCACGGGCGCACAACTCATAGACTCACGTCCACTGCTCCCCTCTTCATATCCTTAACTCCTCCTCCACCTCCACCTCCTCCACCTCCACCACCGGCGGAGACCTCTTGACTCCAAGGGCCAAGAAGGTGAGCCGAGAAACCGACCCCCCCCCACCACCACCACTCGTGTAATAATAGTAGTGAGGAACTGGTGTTGACGATTATCTGTTCTGGGAGACTTAGGTTTGGACCAATAGGAAGGAGGGACGTGAGTAACCAGGGTGTGTTGTGGTTGTTGTTGTTGTTGCTGCTGCTGACTCCCTGGTTTATATAAGTCATACAAAACTATCCGTTGAAATTCTGTAGTAATTCTTGTTTTCTCTCTGAAATGGCATCATATATATATTTCTTGACCTTGTTATCGTATTTTGCAGAATCCTTTTAAACCTAATTGGCAGGAGGGCACTGCTTCGTAGAGGTGTTTAAAGTGCTAATCCACAGCCAGCAGGACCACAGCTCCAGCTGAGATTCAGAGTTTCAGCTTCTCAGCTTCTCAATATAGCTTCCTCTGCTGCCGTCGCTTCTGGGAAATGGAATCTTCAAATGGACCAGAGAACAGTTGCATCCTGGAAAGGCTCCAGACCCGCTTCCTTTCCTCTGTGAGCACCAGTCATGTTGTGTTATTATTACGCTCG
Source organism: Malacocephalus occidentalis (assembly GCA_900312585.1). Classification (NCBI taxonomy): domain Eukaryota; kingdom Metazoa; phylum Chordata; class Actinopteri; order Gadiformes; family Macrouridae; genus Malacocephalus; species Malacocephalus occidentalis. Next base: position 1,450 of record OMOU01045027.1, read on the forward strand.
GCTGCACAACCTTCTGGACGAGAGAGAGAGAGAGAGAGAGAGAGAGAGTCTGAGGAGTCTGAGGATGATGGGCTGGCTGTGGGCAGGATATTGTAGACTGGGGGTCAGCCAAGGTCAAAGGGTTCTGAGGTTTGCTTGCCAATGTCCATGTCTAGCCCCTGCCTGCTCCTCAATGGCACGTTTCCAAGTCATTCTGGCCTCACATTTTTGTTCATTAGCAGATATAAATGTATTGAAAGTTACTTTTTTGCCATTAAGAAGCATGTCAGTGTCAGGTGTCAGGTTTTGGGTTGGCCTCAATGCTGGTTTTAAGAAAAGAATGTAATTTCGTCCAATCAGTTCATGCATTCTTTGATCCATTGGTTAATTGAGTCATCATGACTTCATGTGTTGGTCACATGTCCATTGGGTCACATGATTCATCGGTTCCTGCGTCCAGTGGCTGTCGGTCCAGACTACAGGTTCTTGTTTTCACATGGTGTGTCTCCTCCAACAGCGGGCCCTCCAGAATGTTCTGCTGGGGGCCACTCCGTGCTGCGGAACATGTACCGGAGCACGTCCTTCCACTCCGGGGGCCTACAGACGTCCTCTCCGCAGGAGCTGGTGTGCGACCACGCCCTGGAGCCCGGCTGGTACCAGTTTCACATATTTGACAAGCCCGCCAGCATGCCCACCCGCTGTGTGGAGGTAGGACACTGACACTGGTGTGTGTTGTGTGCTGGCAGGTTTGAGTGGGTCGCACCAGAAGATGCTGTCAGTTCAGAGCTGTATTTACATATAATACAACAATGCAAACATTATGCTCGTACATATTGTTGATCATATTGTTGTTATATCATGTATTGTTTGTTCTTGTTTTGGGTGAGTGTTCAGGTTTTTTTTGGTAATGTTTTATGTAAATGATCGTTTTATACATTTCACTTGAGTGTCAAATGGTGCTTTCTAACTTCCCTTTCGCCCTCTCTCACCCTTCTTTCAATGCTCTCTCTCCCCTCCACCCCCTCCACCAGGTGAACCACTGTGGTACCCAGGCCCCTGTGTGGCTGTCCCTGGCTGAGGGCGAGTCCCTGCCGGGTCCCCTGGGGCTGGCCCATCTGACGGCCTGTGCCGCCTGGCCAGCCCTCCCCGGCGGGGACCCGGACTGCTGCCTGTTCCGTATCCCCATCGCCGTACGCAACTGTGGGGACTTCTACGTGTACCTGCTGCAGCCCATGCAGGGCTGCATGGCCTACTGCGCTCAGGGTATACAGGGACACAGACCACAGTGCACTGCGTTTAGTGTCTGGTCTAAGACCTCAGGCCATGACACAAAACAACACCATATGTATGTTGAAATTGGGACAATGTCACACAGTAACACGCATATTTGCATATTTTGATATTTCAATGTGATACATCACACTGAACAGTGATTGTGCGTATGTGTTATATATGCAAAAATGCTAGATCATTCATTGACATCAATTTACAAAGTGAGTAGTTTATAAACAGTTGGAAGTTTAACCTTCAGTTCCAAACCTTCAGAAGCTGAGCTGTTGTCCTCCCTGACGTCTCCAGGACCCTGCGGGTCCAGCCAGCCCGACCCCCAGGGAAGGTGTCTGGGTGGGGGTCTCCCTGGTAGGACATGCATGGTGGTGGTGGAGGTGACGGTGTGTTTGTGAAGGTTGTGATGGCGGTGGTGGGGAGGGGGACTGGAAGAAGGTACAATCGTTAAAAGGCATCCATCTGCTCTGTGTGTATTTTCACTTTTGCGCATAAAAAATAATGGGTGGAAATACAGAACGGTAGGAAAAAAAACTGAAAAATCCCCCAAAAGTTTTTACGCTTGAAGGAGGTGGAAAGTTGGTGTATTCATAAAAGGTGATTGCAACAAAGTACAATGTTAACTGATTTAGCAATACGAATAAATGATGATGTACAGAAATCACCCCCCCCATGTTTACTCTTGTTCCCAACGGATCCAGATACGTAACAGCGTAAAAGCGTAACAGCGTAACAGCGTAACAGTGTAACAGCGTAACAGTGTAACAGCGTAACAGCGTAACAGCGTAACAGCGTAACAGCTCACGGTCTCCTCTCCACCATCTAGCCAAGCAGCGGCCACTCCCCCCCAGCACACCGGTGATCTGGGCGGAGCTCTCCGGGACCGTGGTCCTGCTACGGTGTGACTTCCAGGACCGGAGCGCTAACGGCTCGCTGGGCTTCACCGTGTCCTGGCACCGGCTGTCCCCTGGGCACGGACAGAACTGGGAGGAGCTAAAGCGAGAGACCACCCTGCACACCTCCTCCACCATCGAGTTGGATGGCTTCAACCTCCGCCTGGGAGACAAGGTGTGACAACGAGTGTCGTCTGGGTGGACGGCGTGTGGCTGGAGGGAATGGACGTGTGTTAGATGCATGTTGTGCAGGTGCTTGCTCGACTCTGCATCTTTAAGCATCGGCAGGAGTTTATTTTTACATGTGTGTGTCGGCCCACAAACCCGACCTTTGTGCCAATAAGAAAAGAAAGATGAAGGAGAAATCCACTTTTACAATATTTACATTTCCCTGATGTTGAAGTATATTCACTTCTCAGATCTGTTCAAGTAGCGTCTGTAAATCAAAACACTGTGCAGTTGAGTGGCTTGCTGTAGAAAATCTGGTTTGTCGTTATAACTGGAAGATCTCAGATTTTACAATGGGTCGTTGGTGTGTGTGTGTGTGTGTGCGTGTGTGTGTGTAAGAGACCTGGTTAACCTGTAAAACAGTTCATACATCCTCCTGTTGGCCAGTTCGTCTGTATCTTTCTATCGGCCTCTCATCCTCCCGCTTCCTCAAGGCTCATTACTTTTCTGTTATGTTTTCGGCGCTTCCATCTCTCCCCCTCAGTATCCCCTGCTTTGACCTCCATTTTCTCTCTCCCCCCCTACTCTCTCTCTGCCTCTCTCTCTCTAGATCTATTGCTCAAGCTCCAGTTTCTTCCTGGATTCTCCTGACAGTCCGGGACCCACAGTGGAAAGTCAGGAGTTTTTTGCTGGCATCAGGGTATAGTGTATAGTGTATAGTGTATAGTGTATAGAGTATAGTGTATAGTGTATAGTGTATAGTGTATAGAGTATAGTGTATAGTGTATAGTGTATAGTGTATAGTGCAAAGTGCGTTACAAATAAAATGTATTATTATTATTATTATTATAGAGTATAGTGTATAGTGTATAGTGTATAGTGTATAGAGTATAGAGTATAGAGTATAGTGTATAGTGTATAGAGTATAGTGTATCGTGTATAGTGTATAGACTATAGTGTATAGTGTATACTGTATAGTGTATAGAGTATAGTGTATAGTGTATAGTGTATAGAGTATAGAGTATAGAGTATAGTGTATAGTGTATAGTGTATAGTGTATAGAGTATAGTGTATAGTGTATAGTGTATAGAGTATAGTGTATAGTGTATAGTGTATAGTGTATAGAGTATAGTGTATAGTGTATAGTGTGTAGTGTATAGTGTATAGAGTATAGTGTATAGTGTATACTGTATACTGTATAGTGTATAGAGTATAGTGTATAGAGTATAGTGTATAGTGTATAGTGTGTAGTGTATAGTGTATAGAGTATAGTGTATAGTGTATACTGTATACTGTATAGTGTATAGAGTATAGTGTATAGAGTATAGTGTATAGTGTATAGTGTGTAGTGTATAGTGTATAGAGTATAGTGTATAGTGTATAGTGTATAGTGTATAGTGTATGTGTGTGTGTACTGTGCTCTGGCATGTGTGTGCATGTGTCCATCACCATAGTTGTTTTTGTGTCACTGGTGTAACAATAGTTATCATAGTATGTATGTATGTATGTATGTATGTATGTTCTGCCAGTTGAGGCCGGTGTTGGGTCGTGTAGTGGAGGATGGGGGAGACTATGGGCTGTCTGTGGAGAGCACCGTTCCCCTGCCCTGTGACCAGGACCCGGCCAGACCCTGCAGTCTGGTCTTACAGCTCAGCGCACACACACAAGGTTCTGGGAGTCTCACCTGGACTGGTTACTAACAATGTCCCTTCTGTTGTCCAAACGCGGTGTGCGTCACACACATTCATACACCTAAATTGCAAACAAAATCAATGCATAACATCAGTTCCCCACTTTGCTAAGCAAGTATTTATAGGAACTAATTAGTGTCATTTGTATTTATTATTTGAAAACATTTAATGTTGTTTTTAAGAACACATTTATTCCAAGACACTTATTCAGCACCCACTGGCAGTTGGCTAGTATTTCCATTAGTTGTAATAATTGTGTTTTACCACCTGACATTTAACCCTCTCTGTCCGGGTTATCCAGAGGCTAACCGTGTGTTGGGACAAGACCTGGTGTTGTCCTCCTGCCTGGTGGAGCTGGGGGCCGGTGGGGGCTCCTGCAGGGCCGGTGTGTGCAGCCGGACCCTGGTCCACTTCACTCCCGTCACAGACTTTGTCAAAGACGGAGGCCGCAGCACACAGATCTCTGTCAAACCCATCGACAGGAAACACAATTTTCTCTGGAATGGATACGCTCCGGAGCCCATTCAGGCACACACGCTTTCAAAATAAAAGTTGTGTCACGTCATCCGTTGTGTTGCCCTTTTGTCGTGATCTGTTTCTGTTCCATCTGTCTTGTGTGTCTGTCTCTCTCCCTTTCCACCTCTGTTTGTCCATCTGTCCTATCTACCTTAATGCTTTGTGTCTGTCTGGCTGCATGATGTATATGTTGATGTGCTGCCTGTAGGTGACGGTGGAGGATGAGCCGCCGGCCTACTGCTACGTGTTCACCGACCCTCACGTCATCACATTTGATGGCAGGTACTTCACACTCAGGGCTGTAAGAACCACGTTGATATGCTTCACCACTCACTTCATTCATTCATGTGCTTATGATGTGTTTATGTTGTTCTTATTTGTATTATTTGTTGATGTGTCGGTGTCGTCGCCATTCACTGTTATTTGTGTGATGATATGTGATTATCATATCCATGTTATGATCTTCGGACCGATGTCATGCTAAGGCCAGTTTTGACGATAATAGCTATTTGAATATTGGAATGTTTCATTTGTTAGTTGATCCGATTGATCAACTTCACTTCTAATCAAATTCATGGATTAGTCGACTTAGTTGCAACAGGATAAAAGACAAACAGGATAAAAGGATAAAAGATTATGTTATTATTAATTGAACAGCCATTTGGATTATTAATGAGCAAATGAATTGATGAAAAACTGTCGTGTTTCCATGACAGTAAAATGTTTTACTTCTCCCTTGTCCTTGGGTTCACCACCAGAATCTACGACAACTACCAGATCGGCACCTTCGTGCTCTACCGGAGCCCTGCACGCCCGCTGGAGGTGCACGTGCGCCAGTGGGAGTGCGGCAGCGTGGTGCACCCCGCCACCTGCGTATGCGGCGTGGTGGCACGCGACAGCGTCAGCAACGTCGTGATCGCGTTGGACATGTGCAACGGGGAGATGGGCGAAACGAAGCCGCGCCTGGCGGTGAAGAACGGGCGCCCAGGGTGGAAGAGTGGTGTCCGCGTCACGCAGTCCTACCAGGGCCGCAAAGTCACGGTGGGCGGCCAGCGAAACCAGCGCACCCTGACCACCGATTGCTCGCTTGCTTGCTTTACTACCTTGTTTGCTTTTGGTTGGGGTGCGTTTGTTTTTCGAAATGATGCAAAATATATTTCTGATAGTTGAATCACGTTCATGTTCACGTTCAAGTCATTTCGCTCACGACATGAAAAGTTTAGGTTCGTGTGATGATATCGTACATTTGAATCGCTTGGTTGGATTTCGACATCGCAGATGACATTTTCATCCGGAGCGTTTGTGCGTGCCGACGTGTCTGACTGGGGGATGAGTGTGACCGTGAGGGTGCCCGGGTCGGACCGGAACCACACCGCCGGACTGTGTGGTTCCTTCGATGGTCAGGCCAGCAACGACTTCCACTCAACAGGAGGCAACGTCACAGGGAATTTACACACATTCGTCTCTGGATGGAGGTGAGTTGATGATGGAATTATAGTAACAGAGTAATGAAGGACTAATGGCAGAAATGCTTGGGGACAGCAGCAAATCTGGTGACACACACTCACACACTTTTTTGTAATTGTCCTTTCTAATTGGCTCAAATGAAAGTCAGTGGATTATGTCGTTTTGTGAAAGCCTATATTTTATCACAAAGATTACTCTTGAAAACGTGAAAGCATGGATATTGCAATTCTAGTAGAACACTGGCCTCGACAGTACACATATTGTTTATTGAAGCTTTGTTTGTGATTGTTTATCAGACTCTCTCCAGGCACAAGCTTGTTCGACACACTGCCGTCCAATCAGGACACACCGAAACCAGCCACGTACTGCAGCTGTCCGGCAGAGCCCCTCCGTTCACCCCCATTTAGAACTCACTCCCGACCAATCAGCTCCTTGGATTCCAATTGCGCTCGCCATGGCAACGTTGAGCTCTCCAGCATCATCCCCGCGCTGGACATCACAGCAGAATACACCGTCTCCGTGGAGCTGCCCTTAGATGAGGAGCAGAACCAGGGGCCCGCCGTGCCCCCAAGACGCCGCACCCAGCAGCGCAACCAGGATGTGAGCCCCGTCTCTGGGACACGTGATGGGAGGAAGGCCTCATACCGCTACATCGCCGACCCACCCCGCCAGAGCCTGAGCCAGGCTGACTGGGAAGACCTAGCCTATTTTTTCCCAGAGGACCATGAACCCACGCCTCATCCAGACCCCTCCTCCTCCAACTCTGCCCCGACTTGGCCCACGCCGTCCGGGCTCACCCAGCGGCAGGCCAGGGGCAGGTGCCATCGCGCCGTGGCTAACTCCAGCATAGCGCTAGGCTGCCGGCGGCTGCTGGGGAAGGCCTTCGTTAGCCGCGCCGTGGCCATGTGCGTTAGTGACCTGCAGCTGAAGGACGACACGGCCTGGCTGAACGCCACGCTGCCCCTGCTGGAGAACGAGTGCGAGCGGCGGCTGGTGGAGGAACGTAGGAGCGAGGGGGAGCACTCGGAGGTGGTGGCGCTGCTCCGGTGCCCCCGCCTGTGCGGCGGGAATGGCCAGTGCTCGCCCCAGGGCTGCGTGTGCTTCCCGGGCTTCGGTTCTTACGACTGCAGCTCCGTGTCTGGTGAGAACACCCCAACCACACACACATATCACACAGCCATACACACACACACACACATTCACTTTCCTTATGAGGATGTTTTGGGGAAGTGTGTTGGGAATCCATTCAATCCATCACCGTCGGTGACATTATTGTCACAGTAATGTTTGTTGTCTCTTCTTCCCGTTGTTGTTGTTGTGGTGAAGACCAGATCCCTGAGATCAGGGATCTGGAGGAAGAGGGACTGTGTGATGTGCGTCAGGGGGAGTGCTCCCTGGTCCAGGTCCACGGCCTTGGGTTCAAACCCTCCTACCAGCTCATGTGTGAGTTTGTCAAAGAAAAGGTACTTTGGACTGGATTTTTCTCCTTCTTTCCCCGAGCCTTTGTTGATGTGATGTGGTGGATGGTCTGTTGTTCTTCATGTGGTGTTACTGTATATCCATCTGGACCATTCTTCAGTCGAAACCTCGTAAGGGTTGAAAAAGTTAGCTGAAGGAGCTTACATGCAGGCTAGCATTAGCCCAGAACCAGAAGTTTTGTGAAAATAATCACACCGTCACACAATATGTTTACTCTTTGTATTTATTATTACAGAGCAAGGCATTACAATAAATGATTAGCTCTGTGTTGTTATAAAAAGAACAGATAAGAGATTATATTTATCCATACATGCATTTGTTGCTACGGCCACTCAGGGAGTCAGTAAGTCCCATGAACCAATGAAAACAAACTCTAAGATGTCTCTCATGTTGTACATGTCTGGTGTCTCGCCCTTCCTCTCTGGGGTAGTTTGAGGATGGGGAGTGGGTGCTGGACTACCCACGGTTTGTGCAGGCGACCTTCCTGGACGGCACAGCGTTGGAGTGCCAGCTCCCCCTAGAGGAGAGCCGGATCACTGCAGGCTCCGACCCGGAGATGAGTCCAGATAGACCCCTGGCTCGCTGGCAGGTCAAGGTCAGAACACCACTGCATTAATTTTTCAGTCTCGTAATTGATTCACAATTCACCGTGTTTCTACTTTTGTCAAAGCAGCAGCTTTTATCGAGAAACTCGAACACCTTTATATCACCTATAATATCCTGCCCCTACACTCACTTCCCATAAGTAGTACGTTTACCTCGAGCATACGAATATATCCGCTAGAAATTTACAGCCTATGTATTTGTCTACGAATATGTACATCTTTATATTGATATTGTAATGTAAACACAACATTACATTGCGATGGTGTGATTGTGTGTATGTGCCGGCAGGTGTCGAATGATGGCCACAGCTACAGCAACGCCAAGGTACTGACCGTGTACGACGGAGCCTGCCAGAGCTGCTCCGCCGCCGCCGCCGCCGCTGATGTGCTCTGTACCCTGAGAGTACGTATCCTTCTGTGTGTTTCTCTCTCTTCATCTGTTCATCTATCTTTTCCTTCCTTCTTTTTCGCCTGCCCCTCTCTCTCTCACCCTTTCTCGCCCTGTCTTCAAGTATTCAAGCAGGGGACTGATGACAGACAGACAGACCATTGTAGTTGCTTTTAAAACGTTCTGTTTAAAAGCTCTTCCGTTGCTGTACAAACCACTGACATTCATGAATTTATAGCACATATAAAAAATTTAAAAAAACATTCACACTGTGTTGAAGAAAACAACAAATTCATGTTGATAACAATTGAACACGTTTCCAGAAGGTTGGGAGCATTTAAAGGCAGCGCTTTGGATGTGTTGGCTTGTGGTGTCAGTTTAGTGTGAAACCTGTTCAGTTGTACAGAGCTGTGCTGCCAGCCCTGTGACATTTTTTTATGACCTTTTGATTAGCTGGAAAACCATTTTGGTGCTGAAAGCTGAGAAAGTGAAGGTGTGAGAATGACACTGATATCTCCCCCTCGCTAACAGCCTTCAACACAGGAAACATTCCATTTGCTACCCGCACCCCCTCAACAAAGCTAACGTGGAGATAGAGTTGTGGAGGTGTTGGTTTGCTGAAACAAAAACTGCATACTGTGTAATGTATAGTGTGTTTTAAAGCTACATAAAGCTTCTTCTGCTGTTCCCATGAGTCCATGACTCAGCAGCACTGCTGAAGAGCTCATTTGGAGTTTCACCACCAGAATCTTTACAATCTGAATTAAGATGACCAGCTTCCTGGTCAGGAAGCGAACAACGGGGAGAACATATAAACAAAATAAACTTCTTGTATAAAAATGGGTCATATTTAGATTTTGCCTTTTCTTATCATGATAAAAGTTCATGCCCAATGGTTTACTATGATGTGTTTTAAGCTTTGGTAAACCGGCCAAAAACCAAAGTAGGCTACTTGAAAAAAGGATAATTTCCACTGTATGGCTGCTTATAAAGTCGATAGACCCCTGCATAGCGAGGTCATGCCACAGCCTATCAGGCACACCCAAGAACAATTATCATCTTTTAAAAACTCTCAGTCTGAGATTACCACTGTCCTCATCCAAACATCCATTGATATATTTTTCAAATCCTATTTGTTTAAAATGTGGACCGACCACCAGAAACGGGTAAATGGAAAATGGGAACGTCTGGTCACAGCCTATAGGGAGAAGAGCGCATACTGAATTGAATTGACTGTGTTTCTGTTTCAGGAGAAAACGTGCAACATTGCGAGTGTGTGCTACAGTGAAGGGGACCTCCATCCCAGCAGCCCCTGCCTGATATGTCAGCCAGACTCCTCCACGTACACCTGGTCCCCCGCCAGAGGTAGAATATCTATCGTTGTCCACATAGTTCAGGAGCTAAAGTTGCGTGACTGGCAACGAGAAGGTTGCTGGTGTGATTCTCGTCTTGTCTCGCCTCACGATTCCCTTGATCAGGGCAATCTAGCCCCCCCACCCCTTGTCTGACTTTGTAAAAAAAAAAAAGAATTAAGATATGTCTATCCATTCCATTTAAACGTAGCGTACCATAAGCCTTCCCACCTGGCCGGGTTAATCCTCAGTTGAAGCGAGTCAATTGAAGATCGTATGGGAGCTAAAGTGGGCTTATGGTTGAGTTACGAGGCCGG
>OMOU01045028.1:0-11446 GCA_900312585.1 Malacocephalus occidentalis
AAAACGCCCCTCGTTCATCACACCGCAAGGCCAAATCATGACAGCTGAAATCATGACAAATCATGGAGTTGTCATGCGCTCACCGTCCCCCAATTGATTTACAAATACAATGTGTTCTTTACCGTTCAATGACTCATTTTCTGTTCTCGCGTTAGATTCTTTAAAATCAAGATTTACATCAAATCATTCTGCTGGCCTACAGGCCTTTCAGTTCAACTTCCCAGATTCGAAGTTCGTCTTCCAGGTTGCCAGACACTTTCCAGACGGACACATCCACATCCAGGGATGTCTGGGTGGACATGTTTACCCTCAGTGCAGGAACCGCTGCCAGCTCCACCAGCAGAGTGACCATGAAGAAGCCACGGACGCTCTCTCCACCTGGCAAGGAGACCAGCAGCTCCAGGTTCCTGCACATATAACAGCCAAGCGTTCACACCGGCAGCCACCAGCAGCTGGAATGTACAACGTGATGTGATGCTGAGTGATCTCTCCGTCAGGTACTCACTCGATGACAAACGGTCTGGGAGACATGGACAACATGAAGAGAAGAAGAGTATATTTGTATTTAATAATATGGATGCTATATGACCGGGTTATATAACTTTCTTTGTGGCTACATTATAATTACACATTTGGGGACCGGTCAGTCGTTTTAAATAAAATAAAACACATATACATTAGATGTACATCCCCCCAAGGCTTGTTTAATATTTATTTCATACTTTTTTTATTTTTTATTATATTTTATTTTTTAAGTATTTCAACTTCCTAGTAACCTCGACAAATAATCATTCTCATCTTACAAAACAGAAAAGCAGTTAGCCTTGCAGAACTGTTCAAACTGTTCAAACACTTTTCAAATGATGCACTCTTTTATTTAACCAACTAAAAGAGTTAACCAATGCACACCATGTGTGCCGCATCTCATTTCTGCAGTGTTTATGTATTGGTGGCTGTCAAGCTATATAATGGGCCATGCAATACAAACTATAGCTGCTCACTGAAGCTCGAAGGCTTTGGCTCACCCATCCGGATCTTTCTTCCTCCAGTTGGCCAGCACGGCGTCTGCGTGGGTGAGGATCGGAGGCAGCCCCAAGCACTGGGACACCTCCCAGAAAGGAATGGCCAACTTCCGGGGAAGCTTCTAGACCATGAAGGCAATAAAACAAAGATGATATCCAAATCCCGATATACATACAGTATATATGGTGTATGTATATTTTGGGTCTGTTTCGATTATGCTACAAACCCATGCTGCATGTAAATGTAATAGGTTATAACGTGTCGAAGTTAATGTATTAAAACCCATGAGTGAGTAGAAATGACTGTACTGTAGTGCCGATTAAGTGCTGACTAGGTAATACAACCTACAAGATGAACAATGAGTAAGATATTGAGAGGTATTAGGTAAAGAACGGTGGCGTGGGTTTTGACTTTGGAGGGAGGAAGCTTGGCTCATAGTTGAGCAATGAGCAGTAGATGAACACTGGAAAGGCCGTTCAACATTTTCCCTCTAAAAAAGATCCGCAGAATATTCTAGATGGACTCAGCCCATATGTCAATAAAAACAACTTTGAAAGAGAGAGCATGTGATGATTGCATTTTTGATTGCATTTTTATGGAGACAAATAATTTGTAATATAGAAATAATACATCCACAGAGCTTTTTCAAAGGTGTGATATTAAATTATGAGTCAGTTGTTTCAACAGTTTGACGGTAGATGCCCGGATTCACTCAGGTGCCAACCCCAGGTGTTCAGCGAGAAAGTAACTTTAAAGTGGTCATCTTGAAGATTTCTGCTCTTTGGTGACACCTATGGCGATAATTGTAATTGCATCCAAACAGTGTCGCATAGGTGACGTCAGTTTGCTGGCAGTTGTTTCATGGCGGATACTCCGTTTAGTCTAGCAGAGACCGAAAAAACAGTATGTCACACACATATGATCTCTGGCGGACAACCATGGGACCAATCACCGTGCTTCAAATGCAAGGTCAAGGGCTGTCATCAGCTCAGTCACCATTGTGTTAACGATAGATAGTGACAGACATGTATTCAATCTTAATACATCTTAAATCTTTGAGATTACCACTTTAATCTATAGCTAATGTATAGCTACATGTTGCAGCATTCATTCATTACTCGATCACAAAAGATCCTTCACTTGACATGATTGAGTCAGTGTCTGAGTCTCACTCCACTCGACCACGACATGCGCAGGTTGTGCAGAAACTGGCAACCACTGGAATAAAATAGAAGGGGGGGAGGGGGAGTGTGACACCTAGTGGCTGAATGTTATCAACATTAGCAATGTTATCAATTGTACCTTTAACCTGCCAAAGCCAAGTCAAATATATGGGATGTTTATAAAGGCATGTCCAAATAACATTTGTCCAATAAGCAGTGAAATCACCCCAGAGATAATACACACACACACACACACACACACGGACACCACAGATACCTCAATGGTACCGTCCTCTCCCTCTTGCCACACGTAGCCCATGGTCATAGCACTGAGCACAAGGTGCGCTAAGCGCAGCTCCCGGTGGGTCTCCAAGCGCTCGGTGCTCAGCAGGGGCATCTGGGGAGGGACAGGGCTCAAATCACACTATAGATACAGCTGAATGTGTGCTTATTAGGGCCGGCTGCCTCTCTCCCATCTCTCACCGTGTCAATACATGAGCGCAGCATGTGAGACTCAACCAGATCGGTGATTCTTGAGGCGATGTCCATCCACGGTCGGAAATACTCCGGCAGGTCTTGCTTTTAGATGTGAATTTGCAGGATATATGTAAAATCATTTAAATAGCATTCACAGCATATACAGTATATACACAGTATATACTGAAAATGTATAAAAATGTAATGTGTTGATGAAGAAAATGTATAGACCGGAGTTCAGAGTTTTTTTCAGTACTCTAAATGAACAATACGTTCAAATGACTTTAAATGACACATAAATAATACACAGCTCATGAGAGCTAGTCCAACTGCAAAACAAACATTAGGTCTTGCAACATCGACCTACCAGCGGTGCTTGAAGGACGAAGCCCAACTTGTCAGAGACATGGTAGGTGTCCCAAGGGAATGGAGCTTTTGGATCTGTGAAAACGCTCGCCATGGCTCTCTTGTGCGAGAAAAACGGTATTGATAGGATAAGTGACTCCTCACTTTTGGAGCTCAGAAAACAATCTGGCTGGACTCTGGACAAAGTTCAGTTTAGGAAGTTAGGACCCTTATGTACACAATCCTTTTTTGTAAACCATAAGACGGGGTTACTTTTGAAACGCAACCTTCAATTTGTTCACCATGAATATCCTTTTCTCATTGCTCCAAAAGTTACAATTAATGGAATTAATTTGTCTAAAACAACAGTCTGAAGAAAAATGCTCATGAGAGAAAAGTTATATTCTACTTGTTAACTACAATGTCCTAGCTGTTAAAAGAGAGGATTATATGGATTATATGGATTATATGGATATCTATGGATATCAACAGGATCATACAGGATTGAGGATCAATCGGATTTGTCTATAAAATATAGTGTGTTATTATGTTGTGTTTGGCAGTAAAATACATTCACTATTGTGTGATCTTAAGCTTGGTCTCCCCAAGAATTAATGATCATCGGTGTTTCAGGGCTGAGTGTTTATGCAAAGCCATACATTTCAAAGTCCACCGCCTGCATCTAAACGACCTCTTTTAACATGGTTTTAACATGGTTAAAGATTAGAGGGTAAGGGTAAGAAATGAGAAATTGTAGTGGAGTCAATGTCAGAGTGAAGAAATGGAGTTGTAGCATAGCTGGTACTACACAACATATCAAAGTAGATTTCCAGAGCTCTTCTAATATGGACACAGGCAGTTGATATAATCCGGTTTATTGCGCTGTTTGCAGTTGTTTGAGACAGAGCAAATGGTAAATAGCTAACACGCTTCCTTGAGTGTGTGTGGCGATGGCTGGTTTAACCTCTGGGCCTTGATTAGTCAACACACCACAGGTTCACCAAACTCCAGACTCTAATCAGCCTGACTTTGTCATAAATAACACTGTATTAAGTATTATTTCATCTAGTTTTTTTTTTTTGCCTCATTACTAACTCATGTCATTTCAGATCCAGCCACTTCCCTCTGCCCTGCAATCACCTCATTGACCTCACCTGGTTAATTCTACAAACACCTCGTTGACTCCTCAGTATATATACCAGCCCACTTCCCTTTGTTCCCTGCCAGATTGTCTTGTGTGTTGCACCAAGCTCTCCCCTGTTTCTTGCTAGTATTTCTGCCTAACTAACGCCTACTGGATTTTGGATTCCTTGCCTGCCCCTTGTCGGATTTTGTTTGATTGATCTCCCAGTTTGGACCTCGCCTGTTTAAAATGAAGTAAAAAGAACTTGCCTGATACGTTTGTCTCCTGGTCGTGCGTTTGTGTTCTACCTACCTGTACTAGACTTTACAGAACAATCTGGCCATGATGAATCCAGCTGACTCCAGTTCACTTTGTGAAGAACTATTAGCACAGGCTAGTGCATTATAGCGCTACGACCAACAGCTTACTTCCATAACTGAGGGTCTACAGCAGCTGGAGAATGACCACGAGCAATGCATGAGGTGGGTACAACAACTCCAGAGGCTCACCATTTCGACGCAAGCAGAGACCTTTCACCTTAGCCACGCACCACAGCCTGTCCTTCTGGGGTATCCCTGGCTAAGAAGACACAATCTGCACATAGACTGGGATTCCGGGGTTATTCTTCAGTGGAGTGCTCACTGTCATGCTGTGTGACTCGGATATGCTCTGTTATATGCTCTTAGTTTGCATGTTCCCGTGGAGTCTCCAGATCTCTCAGGAGTTCCTGTGGCTTATCTAGACCTAAGGGAGGTATTCAACAAGGCCTGGGCTACCTCCTTACGGCCGCATCGCTCTCTCCTCTTGAGAGACATGCTCAATGTGTGTGTTCGTGTATCTGGATGATATCCTTGTCTTTTTTAAGTCCACACAGGAACATGTGGTGCATGTCCGGTGAGTGCTCCAGTGACTCGGAGAGAACCAACTCTTTGTAAAGGCAGAGAAGTGTCAGTTCCACGCCTCAGAAGTGTCCTTCCTAGGATTCACAATCACAATCGCCGGTTGGTGGGGAAGAACCCAAATGCAGGCAGCGCATATGCACTAAAAATATTTAATTCCCTGCTGGGACAGACAGGTAACGGATACAGGTAAACAAGTTCACAGGTGCTCTCTGACAACACAACAAAGGAACGGGGCAGGCTTAAATAGGAAACTAACGAGAAACACCTGAACTCAAAATGGCCAACAGACAAAACAATTAGGGAACCTAAAACACACCAGGAAGTAAACTAAGACAATGGGGAAAGTGGAGACGGAACACAACAAGACAGGGGATAAATCATAACCTCCAGCAAAGAGTTTCAAAAATAAAGTTAATTCAGGGCAGAGGCGGTCCCAGACCTCCCAAAAAGGTGACATGGGTGCTGAGGGTGGAGGGGGTCTGGAGGAGGGATTAAGGGGAAGTGTCCTGGGAGAAAGGGACCCTCGGGCGGATGGCCTGGAGGCAGGGCAGTGGCCCTCGGGTGGACAGCCTGTGGGATCTAGAGGCTCTGGAGGCAGAGACACCGGAGGCAGCGCCGTCACAGTGGTGGTCATCACAGGCAGGGTCGATGGTGGAGTGGTCCTCGCAGGCAGAGGCTGGGTAATCGTCCACGGCAGAGTGGTCGTCGGGGCCCCAAGTCGCAGGCAGAGGAGCCGTCGGGCCGGGGTCACCTGACTCACTGCGGCCGGAGTCACTGGAGTGGGCCGAGTCACTGGAGACAGAGCCACCATGGACATAGGGACTGGGGACCCAGTATGAAACCTGAGGCTGCTTTGGTCCAACTGGGACTGGTACCGGCTGGGACCCAGCATCAGGAACTGGAGGTTGCTTTCCTTGATGCCTTAGTGCCTGCTGGACACTACGAAGTCCCCCCAGGCACAGGCACAGGCAGGTCCCCATGTATGGGTTAGGAGCTGAGGCCAGCTGCTGGGGCTGGTAGCTAGGCTTTTCAAAAACAAAAGAAAAGCCCTTTATGGCGATGAGGCGCTGCTCTGCTAGGTCCACTTTGGTCAGATCCTTCTGTCACAATCACTGGTTGGTGGGGAAGAACCCAAACGCAGGTGGCGCATATGAACTCAAAATATTTGATTCCCTGTTGGGACAGGCAGGTAACAGGATACAGGTACTCACTGACGCAAAGGACGGTAGGATCTGACAACACAACAAAGGAACCGGGCAGGCTTAAATAGCCTGCCTACTGACATGCATCATCGGCATCCCATCAACATGGGAAATTGAAGACAAGTTAAAATGCTCCCATGCGGAACATCCGGCTCCCAGTGCTTGTCCCAATGGTCGTCTGTTTGTCCCGGCCGGTCTCTGCTCTCAGGTTCTCCAGTGGGGACACTCCTCCCACCTGGCTTGTCATCCCGGGGTGAGGCGCACGTTAGTTCTGCTGCAACAATACTTCTGGTGGTCATCTATGGAGGAGGACACCAAGGAGTTCATAAGCGCACACACCAAGCTCCATCAGGCCTCCTTCATCCCCTGCCAGTTCCTTGTTGTCCCTGGTCTCATGTCTCGTTGGACTTTGTCACTGGCCTCTTCTGATGGTAACACAACCATTCTCACTATGGTGGATCGGTTCTCCAAGACTGCTCATTTCATTGCGTTACCTACTGCCAAAGTAATGTTGGAAGTAATGTATTTTATGCATGGTTTTTGTGCATGGTCTCCCCTGTGACATGGTCTCTGTTCGGGGTCCACAGTTTACATCTCTTTTTTGGAGTTTTGCAGCCTCCTGGGGGCCACCGTCAGCCTGTCATCAGGGTTCCACCCTCAATCCAATGGCTAGGCCGAGCTTATGAATCTGGAGATGGCCTTGCCTTGTCTCTCCTCTCGCAACCCAGCCGCCTGGTCCAAGCAACTCCTATGGGTTGAGTATGCCCATAACACCCTGCACAGTTCAGCCACCGGCCTCCCTCCTTTTCAATGCTCTCCTGGTTACCAACCACCACTCTTCCCCACACAAGAACGTGAGGTCAGCATCCCCTCAATCCAGGTGTTCATCTGGCGGTGTCGACGCACCTGGATGCAGGCCCGCGCCACTCTCCTGCGCTCCTCTGATATACCAGCCCACTTGCGTTTGTTCCCCGCCAGATTGCCTTGCGTGTTGCACCAAGCACTCCTGTGTTTCTTGCTAGTATTACTGCCTGACTACCTGTTCCGACCCTGCCTGCCTACTACTGGATTTTTGGATTCCCTGCCTGCCCCTTGTCAGATTTAGTTTGACTGATCTCCCAGTTTGGACCTTGCCTGTTTAAACGACCAAGTAAAAATAACTTGCCTGATACGTTTGTCTCCTGGTCATGCATTTGAGTTCTGCCTACCTGTACTAGACTTTACAGACTCGGTGATGCTTTTAAAGCCACCATGGGCCTGGGGCTGTAGGTCACCAACCTACAGCCCCAGCCACCAACCACACACTCCACAGGAGTGTAATGAGTCCACAATTAAAGTAGTGATGCCTTCAATGTGTTGCCAGCATTTATTTTGTCCCTTCCAACATTTAAAGAGGCTTTTGAGGGTCTTGTCTAATGGTGGCCTATAAACTTGACAACTACACAAACGGGGCGCTCAAACTGTGTGGCTTCTGAGCACTTAAGAGCAAGGCTTCCTGCTTAGTTCTGCTCATTCAGTATTGATTGGATTATTGAGTTACAATGGGCTGTTTAAAGATGAACTATGGGCTATTTAGCTGTGTATTTATTCTGTTATTACTAATTACTGTGGTGGTCATGCTATGTTACTACATACAGACCATACACATATACAGACAGTATTTCACTTAAAAGATACAATATCCCAAACTTTATTGGACATTTTACACACACACGCCCTAACCCTGGATCAAATTAAGACTAGTATTTATCTGTATGGATCCTTTCCATAATGTTGCCGGACACTTATAATGAACATCTGAGGCTGTAAATGGCAAAAACGAGCTTCAGACATGCATTGATGGTGCACTATTGCCTGAAAGGATGGTTGAACTTGAAGCACTCTTGCATAATACTGGACCAATAAAAACATTTTTAAAAAAAGGTTGTACTCATCACTTAAATGAAAAATGAAGAGGAAATGGGGTTCAGGTTGAAAGATCTGAAGTTATCCTTTAATGTTTCAAATTAGCAATTTGTAGGATACCAACACATTTTATTAGAAATAAAACATTAACAGAGAATAATTGATTTGAGCAAGCTGTTGTACAATAGTTGTACTGCCGCAGCCAATTTATCTCATGAAAAGCAGACATGAGCATGTTGTGGTTAGTACAGGTTTAATGTTCTGAATGAGTGAGAGAGACTTATAGAACAACCCACTTCTATACGCAGATAGTGAATTGAATGACTCTGACAAGGGTGTGCTTAAATGAACAAGTCATGCTGAATCATCATTGGTTGCATGGGACCGAAAAAGGAAAAATGTAGCCCTACAGATGGAAAGCGATGATGGGAAAGCGTTTTGAATTTTGTTTTGAACAACTCCAAATTTGAAAATTATTTGCATCATTTGTAGGCCTATAGAGGCATGAGTTAAGAACTTTAAAATGAATCTTATTTTGTAGAACCAAAAGGGGCACATATTGCATCACCAGCGCAAAGGTTAACACTTTTGAGGGTGCCTTGTGTGGACCAGGACGTGTGCTGTATTGGCAAACGGCTGTGCAATAGGGATTATGAGATGTGGAGGAACACTACACGCTCAGTTCTCCACGCCATCCCGGCTGGCGTGGCGAGCCTATTATTAGCCACGCGGGCCTGTAGGTGACTGGAGGTGCTTCCTCGCGGCTGCTGCTCTGTCCGCGGACACACGGGCCTATACGCTGGCTGGCCGTTGGCATCCGCGTTTGCTTTTTGCGGGTGCTCTTCGTGTTTCGGCATCGTTTTTCAAACATTCGCGGTCGTCCGCCGGTTTCCAAGCCTCCTCGCGATTGTCTTGAAAAAATGAAGTTAAATACGAGTTGCCGGCAGGTGCAAGCCGCATCCGATGGAGCCCCCGTCCTGTCGTCGATGGACCAAGCCGATGCACCACTTCCTCACGTTGCGGTAAGAGCACGTCGTTCCATCCACACACACGGCGGCGCCGTGTTCTTCCTGTAAACCTCCCATCGTATACGAGCAATACGGAAAACGGCATTAACATTTAAAGCCACTTGACAGCCTCTGGCAGGATGTTACATAACGTGTGATGCAGCGGCACGGTCGCTGTTTGGGAGAGGAACGCTACCTACTGAAGCATTTATCTTGGTTTTTTTGGTAGGCTAATTAACTCGGCCGTTGTGGCAGACATTTGTATTTGTTAGCGTTGTCTAAATAGTCCGTGATATAGATTTAATAATCGCAACAATGCGCAATGTATGTGAACGGAGTCTATTGGCAGGGTATTAGACTGAGCTAAGGTCTATTTGGCCAAACGGGTTCGTCGATTCACACGCTCACGACGTAACGCTGAGAATATAACCTGCCTATAAACTGCAGTTTATGCATTGCAGCTGACTGGCTACATGTTGTGAATGGCTTGCAGAATACGGGCTCTCACAGCTGAGCGTCCATCACTGGATATTAAAGACCCCCCTGCGTCTACTTTAGTGTACATTCTTATCTTTCTCATATAGGCCTATTAAATAGCCTCATTAAATTGATTCACAGACTGAGTGAATTCATGTTGATGACTTCACTCAATGCCTATGTGGCAGTCTGTTAGATAGATGGATACAGCTCTAGTAGTCCACCGGGTCATATGCACCACACAAGCATAGAGCAGAGCATAGCCCACTGTCAGGCTTTGTTGAGTTGAATAGTAATCCACAACATAATCTATCGTGTTATTTCCCTATAAGGATGCAAACACATATAGGATGATGTGTGCATTGAGAAGAGATTGTAGAACGTTATGCAAGACTGCCTGACATTTCATGTCACACGGTAGAGGCTAGGCCACAGTTCCCTTGGAAACCAGTCTGGACCAAAATAATCACCAGACTCCATTTTCTTGGCTTCGGTGGCTGTCACATTTCCATTGCGGTATTCATTTGGTTAGTGGTCACTAGGGCATATAACAAGCATTTCAACTGGATGCATCTTCATAATGAGTGGCATGCATTTATATGTCAATGTGTTGTTGCTTAGGGTGCACAATATTATACCCACCTTTTCATTTTAAAAGCTTTATTTTTCATTGATTCAAATCTGCAAGGTGGCTATGTTTGAGAATAACTTGCACACAATGGCAGCATGGTTTTAAGAAGAGTCTGTTAAGATCATCCCTGATGTAAACTGCATGTAACCATCAACAGAATGTAGCACAATAACATGACCTCAGGATGACAAGTCAACATCCATTCAACGATATATCATATATTACTATGCGAATTGTTATAACTGTCATGTTTTTTTAATGTTGTAGTCTAAAGTTTGGGTACAAAACAAATAGTTTAGTTTAACATTCAAGGCCATCTGAATTGGCAGGTAAGGGCAGTAAGGTCACATCGCAGGCCATTGATACCTCTACAGATATAACAAGCAACACAGACACCAGCCGGTCAAAAGCTGCCGCCATATTGATTTTCCTCTTGCTGCACAGTTAAAAGGTGAAGCCGTTTCATGACAGGACTGCATTATGCTGATGTAGCCGTTTCCCGGGCCATTGCTCTTCTAAACATAATCTCTGTCCGACTGTGGTTGGGACAGACCTCAGCAGACAGATTCTGATATGGACTATGAGAGGCCGAAC
The DNA here is from genome assembly GCA_900312585.1 of Malacocephalus occidentalis. Classification (NCBI taxonomy): domain Eukaryota; kingdom Metazoa; phylum Chordata; class Actinopteri; order Gadiformes; family Macrouridae; genus Malacocephalus; species Malacocephalus occidentalis. Next base: position 10,850 of record OMOU01045028.1, read on the forward strand.
GTGGAAACCATCAAGTGTGTGGTGGTCGGGGACAACGCCGTGGGCAAGACTCGCCTCATCTGTGCTCGGGCCTGCAATGCCACACTGACCCAATACCAGCTGCTGGCCACACATGTGCCCACCGTGTGGGCCATCGACCAGTACAGAGTGTGCCAGGAGGTGAGGAGGGAAACCTATCCCCATTGATGCTCTTTCTGATGTCTTTTTAAGGGCTTTTGTGACTTCATGGACATCAAAGACAGGAGAAGGACATTTTCCTCCCTCATTTCCTCTTGTGTTATTTATTATTATTATTATTATTATTATTATGTTATTTGCAAAAGCATGATTCACACTTGACCCTCTCAGCATTAAGCATGTTGTTGAGTTCCTCCTCAAACTCAATGCTCCCCCCGTCTCAGGTACTGGAGCGGTCCAGGGATGTGGTAGATGACGTCAGCGTGTCCCTTCGCCTCTGGGACACGTTTGGAGACCACCATAAGGACCGCCGGTTTGCATATGGCAGGTGAGACACAATGTCTCACATGATGGCCCTGTGCTATGATCAGGTGACCGGCCCTTTCTGTGAATGGGGTATTTTGTATATTAATCCCCTTT
>OMOU01045030.1:0-11049 GCA_900312585.1 Malacocephalus occidentalis
GAGACCGGAGATAGTCCCCCGCGGAGCCCGCCCAGGCCCTGTGAGCTGGCGCTGTCCGTCCCGGTGTTTGTGCTCCCCGAGCTGCCGCCGCCGGCGCTACCCCGCGCGGCCGGGAAGCCACACATCGCCCTGAACGACCGGCTGCTCCTGAGCGAGGAGGAGGACAGCTGCTTCCACGAAGCTACGCTTGACCCCCGGCCCCGGATCCTCTGCTCACCGGAGAGGAGCGACATAGAGATGGCCTTCTCCACGTCCTCGCCATCACTGTCTTCCATGTCCTCCATGACGCCGTCGTCCCCGGAGAAAGGGAGGAAGGCGGAGGGCGACGCAGCGGCGGTAGGTCTGACCTTCTGGGGGTCGGAGCACGAGAGGTTGAACAAGGGCATAGAGAACGTGACCAAAAAGTTAGAGGAGGTGGTAAAGGTGCGCGCGGCAGAGGTCAAGGAGGCTGTCGCCGCCGCCGCCGCAGGGGAAGAGGAGGAGGAGGAGGAAGCGAGGGATGAGGAGGTGCCGGGAAAGTTAGAAACGCCCGAGGAGGCGTCGATTAGACCGGGCGAGACGGCAGCGGAAAAAGGTGCGTGCGAAGCCTCCGGGGAGATGGGATCAAATGGGGTCACACGCGTAGGAGAGGGAGCTTGTAGTGGGGGGGGGGAGTCCAGTGAGGAGGAGGAGGCAGAGAATGTGTTCGACGGGTGCAAACATCCAGCGGAAGCACAACAGGAGCGCGAAGAAGACCTGACTCCGGTGGAAGAGGTGACCGAGTCTCCCCCACGCACGCTAGAGCAGGCGGAGGGCGGTGGGGCACCAGGCGAGGTGTACCCAGGGGATACCCGGGTAGAGAGCTGGGCGCCGGGGGGCGAGCAGGTGGAGCAGAGCGCAGGGGAGGTATGTAAGGTAGGTATGGGGGTTACAGAGGTAGCGGGGAGTCCATCCGAGGTAGGGGAGAGTCCATTAGAGGCAGGAGGGAGTCCATCGGAGGTGGGGGGGAGTCCATCAGAGGTAGGAGTGAGTCCATTAGAGGCAGGAGGGAGTCCAACAGAGGTAGGGGAGAGTCCATTGGAGGTAGGAGGGAGTCCATTGGAGGTAGGGGGGAGTCCATTGGAGGTAGGGGGGAGTCCATCAGAGGTGGGGGGGAGTCCATTGGAGGTAGGGGGGAGTCCATCAGAGGTGGGGGGGAGTCCATTGGAGGTAGGGGGGAGTCCATTAGAGGTTGGAGGGAGTCCATTGGAGGAAGGGGGGAGTCCATCAGAGGTAGGAGTGAGTCCATTAGAGGCAGGAGGGAGTCCATCGGAGGTAGGGGGGAGTCCAACCGAGGTAGGGGAGAGTCCATTGGAGGTAGGAGGGAGTCCATCGGAGGTAGGGGGGAGTCCATACGAGGTAGGAGGGAGTCCAGAGGCAGGAGGGAGTCCATCGGAGGTAGGGGGAAGACCATCAGAAGCAAGGGAGGCCGACATCGGGCTGCCGGCCGCATCCCCCCATCCTCCCCTCCAACCCTGGGCCGAGGCGTTGGTAGAGAACCAGCCCGTCGAATCGGATTCCGAGGCCGACGAAGAGAAGGAAGTCGGGCACGAGGACGAGGAGATGTCGGAGGAGGGGGCGTTGAGATCTCTTGTGGAGGAGGTGAAGGAAGGAGGCTCAGAGGAAGAGGAGGAGGGCGAGGAGATGACCGAGGCAAGGGTTCAGGAGAGTCTCAGGCAAGTGGAGCAGGCAGAAAAAGATGTTGGGTGTTCACTTCCAGGTTGGCATAGCGATTCGTCCAGCGTCCGCGTGGAACCGCCAACGTCAGGACGCAGTGGCAGCTCAGACCTGCTGGACAGACACGAACACAGGTAGGAGCTCTGGGGGTCCTTTCTTTGCATGGGATTCACGTTGGTGTTGGAATCAAATCATATTTGTATTTACATAGTCATACATGAAATGCAACTCCAAGTGCTGAACATAAAAATTGAAAAAAGGATGTGTTTTAAAAACAAAACATGAAAGTGAATAAATACATTGACATAGTAAAAATGATGAATAGGATCAAAATGTAAAGTAAAAGTGCAGGTAGAAAATAAAAACACACTAGTTAAAAGCCAGGCTAATGTCAAGGAAACCTGACCATATTAAATATGGCGACATCATTTCGATTAGATTTCAGTATTACTGACTGAGCTAAACTAAACTAACTTAGTCACTAATTGGGTCGATTCGTACAAATGGGCACTCACTGGACTTTTGTCCTCTGAGTGTGTTTTTTGCACAGTTGATGAAAATCCCCTACAACTGTTGATTCATCACCATGTAATCACTAAGACCTCAAGGTTCATGCGATTGTGTCGGTGCCTTTCATTTTATTCACCGTTGTGCGTCGTAGCTATTGCTTGCTTTTTAATGTCCAGTGCTTCAATGCTTGTTTCAATGCTTTATCCATCACCCCGCAGCCAAGAGAACTCCAGCGACTCCATCACCTCCTCATCCAGAGGCGAATCGGGGAGGTCCCGGCACAACGGCGACCAATCACAGCATTCGCCCAAGGACGGATCTCAAGATTCATCCAATGGCAGGAGGACAGACGGAACACCAGTGAAGGAGAAGAAAGTCCAGGTAATGGTCCAACGATTGATGGGTTGGGATGAATACATGGTCAGACCTCGCTTTGAGAAAGTGTCATGAATGCTACATTGGAGGTTTCTACATGTTGGTGTTTAAAATACAGTATTTTCTCCTGTTCTATATTCTACTGTTGGATTTTTACAGACACACAGAGGGTTCAGAGCAGTCATCGTTTTTAATACATCATCAACTCAAAATAAAGCAATGAACCATGGGGCAGAATTGTACCTACCCCCAAAGAAAGCATTTTATTAAGCTGACAAACTTTTAAATGAATTTCCCTGACTTTTTTTTCAAGGTGTCTTGTCCATAACTTTATAACGCCTTCCTCATCAGCAATTTAGCAGCGACCCAGATGAAGAAAGGACAATTACAACCAAAATCATTCGCCGTCGGGTCATTCTCAAGGTACCCTGCCTAACCCACCAGGATGGCTGGGCTATTACTGGTGTGTTTGGTGTGGGTTTGGGTGTTTTTGGCCGATAGTGACTTGTTTGGTCATATTGGTGGTGGCTATATTGTTCTGCTTATTTCTATTTCTTTAGGGTACCAATTTCAAAGCTGCGCTCCTTTGGACTCCAAAGTCCAAAGTGTGTGTCTCTGTGTGTGTGTGTGTGTGTGCATATAAACACACATCATATGTGTGACTAAAGTGCAGCTCCACATTTTGGATGTAACAGTGCATATACATACATCTGTATGTATCTGTACTGGTACATGTGTGCATATTCGCTGTACAGACGTGCGAGACAGGGACAGGCACAGTGTGCTCTGCCATCTAGGGGTGGGGACACCTCGCTCTGCTCCCAGCTAACGTTCAGCCTCATCATTACTAACGTGAATCTTCCCTTCTCAGTGGTGTGGTGTGGTGATCGGGTGCGGTTGCAGTGATTGTTTCACAGATTATGTGTTTTCCGTTCATTTTCATCGTCAATCATGGCCGTTTTTTTTAACCACACTTCCACTTCCAGGGAGAACAAGCTAAAAATGTCCCAGTCGAGTCGATGACAGAAGACCATTTTATCGACGACGAGGGTAACCTTGTCACAAGAAAAGTAACGTATAACCTATTTTTCCTCCCTTATTTGTTTCCGTTGTTATCACGGTCTGAGGCAGTTGAATATGCCGCCTATTAAACCAGCATACACACTCCCTTGCCTTCGGCGTTCAAACCGGCAACCCGTCACCAAGCTTCCTTGTTTGTCCGTAACCTCTTTGACTATTCAGGTCATCAGGAAGGTCATCCGACGTGTGACTTCTCCCATACCTGAGGACCTGGGAGCGGCCACGCAGTTGTGGGATCAAGCGCACTCCTGGAATAGTTCCCTCTTACATATGGATGAGTCAGAGGTTGGCACGGCAACAGTAAAACAACCGCGATGGGGGCCGGCGGTGTTTGAATTTGACGTTCAATGAGATGATTGAGACACGGTTCATTAGTCCCACTAAACAATAACACGACTGGGGAAAAGGCTTCATAAACACTTTGAGTGTTACATTTTGGTTAACAGCCTCACACAGGCCGCTAATCTGCTGTGCAGATTAGCGGGAAACATGTGTTCCCATCTTAAAGAACAACAAATGACCATCCACTGAATAGAAATATAGACACGTTGTGATTTTTGATCACATGACCAACACTCAATCATCTCTCCTGGAGACAAGCATGGTACTAGAGACACACTCGAGGCCTTTGGAATGCAACCCCCTGAGTGGCATGTGGTGGTGTTGTGTTGGTGTGGACGCTGTCTCTCTCGTATACATAATGTGTCTAATGTGTGTAACATGGATACCAATGTTGCTTATCTTAACTGTGCGTATTTACTTCTGTGGGTTATTTGTGGACGTTTGTTCGACGTTTTAAGCCTTACAACTAAATCAAGGCTGTCCCGCTAATATATATATATAGATACTAATTCATGTTGTTTTTACATGTAATAATACTAACAGCACTGTTTAACCTTTGATGAACTGTTTGGGTTTGGTTCAGGGTTATTCTGTATGTTGCTAACAAAAATGTTTCTAGCAAACACGCTTTCCTTTCCGCTTCATAAATCTGGTTTCAGGCTCGCTTCCAGACGTACCCGGTGTGGACTCCTCCCTCCTCTTCAATCTGGTTTCACTCTGTCTGGTGTTCTTGCTTGCAGTGGTGGATCTCATGTTCCTCCCTTCAATGTCAGAATATTCAAGTGTTATCTATTTTGTTTTTGTTTTTTTCTAAATGTCGCTTGTTTGCTTTTTTTCCCCCCCCACAGCAAGCGGAGGGAACCGGGAAAGGCAGGAGAAATGAGGAAAAGAAACTGCAGTCATAGTGACGGTGGGCGTCTGTCAGGTGAGCGTCCGCACTAACCACAGCTAGCATAGGCGCCACAGAGCGCTCGGAGCGCCCATGACGGCCGTATCTGTAGCCAGACCCCCCCCCCCCCAAAAAAGAGACTTTAGCGGCGCCACCGAGCACGCTGTTTGCAAATGTAGCGGGGCTGTCATCTAACCCTTTCCATTGAAATATCCTCCTCTCCACTCCACTCCGCCACATGTGAATGTAGGAGAGGCCGTGTCTCCTGTGTACTTCAAGCCAGTGGTTTTCAAACGTTTTTGTTGGATCAAGGATTCATTTTTTTTTGCACTCCTGCCCACCGTTTGGGAACCACTGCTTTAACCTAGCCGGTGCTATTTTGCGCCTCTGCACCTGAATCTATGCTCAACCTGCGTATATGTATTGCAGCCGTTCCCGCTTGCCAGAGCTAACACAGACTTAGCTGACTGAGCTTGCAGTCGCTATGGTGATCTTTCAGCTTTTGTCATCGCTCTGTGTTTGCGTGTGTGTGTTTTGGGTTCTGTGTGGATGTTTGTGGATGTGGGAGGACTGAAAAACACAGCTCGCGCTGTGCTCGTGTGCATGCGCATGTGTGTGCGTGTGTGTATATGCGCATGCACGCGTCACACAAAGACGTGCATTGTTATGTTGGTGTTGTCTGTCAATTATATTCGCTATAGAAACGGGCATGGTAATCACAACACACCTCAGGGTTACATTGTCCCACTGACACCATCTGTGTCCCTCTTTGTCCGCCAAATCCCAAACATAAAAAGGATTCTGGCGTACAAAAAAAGATTGTGATCCCGTCGGTGAGACCAAATCCCTCCCACTGTTTACACATGGCAAGATGAATGCATTGGATGACATTAGACCCTTTAAAGCCAAATAGAACCTGCATAGACATTTTTTTTTACGAATCAGAATAATAAATAAATACAAGATAATCTAATCATGATATCGTCGTCATGCTAATCAATCAATTATAAACAAGATTTGCCCCAGTCCAATTTTTGTATTCTTTCGAAACACAAACGCAAAAGTATATTGCATTTAAAGGACAATACTGGTCAAATTAAATTGGTAACCACTGTTTTTAGTGAAGCCAGGAGAGACCGACAGGATGTATTGATGTACGATCATTGTTTCTTGTGTGAGTAATGTCAGTGATGGTCTAACACATTGCTTTGTATCTCCCAGGCGGGCAGAAAACCATGTGACATGTTTCCCGGGAACAAGAGGGTAGCTGGAGAGCTCCACTGGCAGAGCTTCTCCGGCTTCATTGGTTTTTGAACAAAGCCTGAGGAAGCCTTGTTCCACTCCAGCATGCATATGGGAAAAAATGCACTTCCTGTCAATCAACAGACCTGGAGGTCCCTCACTTCCTTGTCCGCGGAGCCATGTGGAAGATGGTTCTCCTGCTTTGTGCTACTCCGTACACGCTATTGGTCCAATGGTGTATTTTTGGCGGGCTTTTGTGGAGAGCTGTTTGTTAGTACCAACTGAATAAAACGACAGACTCAAGCGTTATAGCGACGACAACGACAACAAGAACAACAACAAAAACGCTGGTGCAGCCGAACTTTTACTTCCTTGTGACCAAAGATGGCACAAAACGCTCCAGTGGGGAATGAAACGTAGGAAGTTTGTGAAACTATCACACAAAACAGAACACCTCTGACACGTCAACACTCGCATTATAGTTTTTTTTTTCTTGGACCCATTATTATCAGGATGTAAATTGGTTTGGGTTGTTTTTTTCCCCTTTCTTTTTAAAAACTGAACTGAGACAAGACTTTTTTCTGTACATAAATTTACAATGTGTAAAATTCTTAAGAAAAAAAAAAGGATAAGCTACAGGTAGAGAATGCACTGAGATGAGCTAACTTTTCAAGTGCTTTCGAAATTTATTGAAATGGTTCCACTTTTAAGGAAGATTTGAGTGAAATTTCCACATGTTCTTGTACAATTAATTATTACAGCAGGTATAATGTTTGTATATGAAAGAAGCTGATTCAATTTTAACAGGAAATTTCCACACACAAAAAAAGCTAATTTCAGTTATTCCCGATGTGGGAATGGATTTAATCCTTTTAGAGTATTCATATTTTCATGCATGCTGTTCACATTATTTTGAGTACAATTTTTACAAGTTTGCAAACACTGTATTCAAAATTAAATATAAATCCCTTTATCCGTGTAGACATATAGCCCTAACATTTGTCACCAATTTTATATTTTCAATTTCGAAATGATACCATTAAAGCATTTATCATGTTTGGGGACGAGTAAACCATACGACGAAAAATATGTTGTTCTATCGCTTCTTGGGGGTCTAATGTCTTGTCTGTCTGTATGTAAAACTGAAGGGCAGCTTCTGCTACAGGAAAGACATCAGCTGAATGTAAATGCTAGTAGGCTGGCTCGCTGTTAAATTATAACTGTGTTGTGTGTATTGGCTATAAGGTGTAGGAGTCTCTGTACACTGTTAAACTGTCTGTGTAGCAGTGTGTCCAGTTTGGTTTTCAAAAGGCTGCTGTGGTATTCAATGAAAAACTGGGGCATTTTCTTTTCTTTTCAGTGAGGTATTTCCTTTGTTACAAAACCTACTCACATTAAGGACACATAAAGGCATTTTTTTGATTGTAGCTCAAAGTTAGACTATTGTATGACAACAACACACTGGATGGTCAAAGCAATTATTTACGCATTGAATAAATTGTGTTTAAATCTAAAACTGTGTGATCCTTTTAGACTTGAGCGTTTGTACATGCAGTGACAAATAGAATTGTTTTCAATAAGTTATTGGCAAAACTTACTTTGCATTAGGAACAATTTTTTGTATTGGTTTTGAATAGATGCCCATGTAGTTCAAGTGTGATGTTCTACTGGTGACTCAGACATTAGTGTGCTGATGTTTATGATGCGGACGTGAAAAACTATGTTAAGGACTTTGATTTTATGCAAATGAAGTTAAACTAGTTTGTCGTGTCGAAATCCCCAGTTCCTATTATGTCAATCATGGGGTAGGAATCCTTTGATATGGTTTAACAAATAACTGTCAATTTTGTTTAATATGTGTTTTCACCTGAACAAATTTTTCAATGTACAATTCTTACTAACACCACCATTGAAATGTAATTATTAGCACTTTGGGTTTTCAATCTTCTTTTAGAGGCTATAGCAGATGGTTTCACCACAAATGTTTCAGACATCTTAAAAAACGAAATTAAAACAAACTAAATAAAACACATTGTCTTTGAAATCACTTTATTCTGTTTGTTTCTTTGTGTTCAAATTAAGTTCAAACATTAATATACTATCTATATAAACATTTTGAACCAAGAACATTTTCCCTGTCTTTGGTTGTTGTATGTATTGATAGCAAAACACAGTGTAGGACAAATTGGATCGTGGGTTGGATTATAAAACATGAATGTGATGAATGTGATTCATGCTTTCATTTGTGTATCTCACCTTTGCATAATTAAATAGTGAGGTGGTCATCTTATACAGGGGTATTATTAACACATAGCACATGTCATAGAACAAGGTTCTCAAACTATGTTTTACTCATGTACTCCCTCTCAGGTATGTTTTCAGCCAAGACCCCTTTAAAGTTAAAGTGACATGCTCTTAGTGGAAAGATTTACTGAACGTGTAAATGTAAAAAATCCGGGGTATTGTTTCATTTTCTTAAGGTGGAATAACATAACCAACATTAAAAAACACAAAAATGTGTGTTCATCCGAGTACCCCATGCCATCATTCAAAGCAGCCCTAGGGGTGCGCGTACGTGAGAAGCACTGCATTAGGCGACTGCCTAGCACCTCCAATATCATTGCGTTAGTACTGAACACTGTCGTTAGGTGTCACTGTTTCACACCGCGCCCGGGCAAGGTCACAAGGCGTTGCGTTGCGACGCGAGTGATTTCTCCTCCTCCACACTGCCAACCACCACACCGTCGTCGTCGCGCAGCCATGGCGGACAGCGCAAGCGAGAGCGACACCGACGGCGCGGGCAGCAGTTCGGCCACACCGATGTCTTCCTCCTCGGCGGCGTCGAATTCGGGCAAACCCAGCGTAGTCATTTCGCAATTTCGCCTGGAGGAACTGACCAACCGCCTAGCGTCCTTACAGCAGGAGAACAAAGTTCTGAAGATTGAGCTGGAAACGTTCAAACTCAAGTGCAAAGCCCTGCAGGAGGAGAACCGGGACCTCCGCAAGGCTAGCGTCACCATTGTGAGTAATGTTAGCCGAGTAGCTAATGCTAAGCCCCACGTTAGAGTGCACACTGCCTACACACACACACACACACACAAGTTCACTAGATCACAATCATAATAAGTGTTGTTTTTGTTACCAGTCTTGAATGTATACATTATTCCATACATAAGAGCAATAAGCCATGTTCTGTTTGAATCACATCGTAGGGCTCAACAGGATAGTGAATAATAGGGAGTTGCTACTCGGCTAAATTAGCCAGGGAGCCTGTGCTAGCGTTACTGATAGTCCGCCAGTTAGCACGCTTTGTTTTGTTTGGCCCTGCTAACGCCTGCCGCTTTGCTCGTTAGCGACGCCAAGGTTGGCACGTGTGTCACATTCGACGATCAGTGGCTTCTGCAAATATGATAACCAATATTCACAATGATCACCCACGGCATGTTCATGTTTTGTCACACTTGGGTTATGCCAACCGTACCCCAGTCAGATTGCTGTGCGTGTATATTGTCTCGTCGTATCGATGCGTCACCCGTCCCCGATGCTTAACGTGTTATTCTGAGTTGTTGGTTCAGGTGTAACCATCTTTCTAGAATGTAACGTGCGGGCCTTCATGGTGCGTTCCGGTTCTACTCGGAAGTCGGAATTTCCGGCTTTCAATTCGGAGGTTTCAGGGGGAACGCCCCTGAAGTCGGAATACCAACTCGGAAAGTCGGAAGAACCTCACCCACCCCGAGTAACTTGAAAGACGAGTCAACTCGGGTGTGACGTCGTTCCAAGCCCCGACTACCGAGCTATATAGTTCGCGGCGTTGGAGCTGGGAATGTGTCACATCCGAGTTGATTGAAGTCTGGGTTGGGGAGGTTCTTCCGACGTGGTATTCTAGCTTCAGGGGGCGTTCTCCATGGAATGTCGGACTTTGAAGTGCGAATTTCCGACCTCCAAGCAGAACTGCAACGCACCATTACTGGGCGGGCTAGTTGGCTGCCAAGCTCAAATACTGGCACATAGTCAGCCTCATCGCCCTGTCCACCCCTTCTGAGGAGATGTGGCCAAGCTATATATACATATTTAATCGTCTTTCATTTTTTAACATGTAGCCGAATAGATTCTCTCCACCCTCCCTCCCAACGTACACGCTGTTCTTGATGTCATTAATGGCAGGGTGGTCGATATGACACACGGACGCTAGTTTCACAACACTACAGCTGTGACACAGTCTGCATACCCGCTGTGTCGAAACCCCCCACTTTCATTTCTCCTCACACTGCCAGTCATCCGTTTGTATGCAGTGTCTGTGGTGTGAGCAGAATATTCTGCTTCCCCTTTGTTGGCAGCCTTTTTTTGTTGTGTGCGTGTGTGGTCCGCACACACAAATCAGAAAAAAACGTTTTTGACGCTCAAACCCGTACACCGGGGCTCTCACATTTCTGCTCTGTGTGTCTTGTTTTGCAGCAAGCGAGGGCCGAACAGGAAGAGGAGTTCATCAGTAACACCTTGTTCAAAAAGATCCAGGCCCTGCAGAAGGAGAAGGAGACCTTGGCCGTCAATTATGAGAAGGAGGAGGAATTTCTCACTAACGAGCTGTCAAGAAAGCTCATGCAGGTGAGACTTCTGCACAAGGGAATATGTTCAGAATCTGAAACTTGAACTGTCAGCGCTAACCAATGCTCTGTCTTGGCGTGACAATGCATACACTCAGCTGTTAGACATTGAAGTACTGTTGTACGGTAGGGGAGTGTTTTGGTGTGGCGAAGAGGCTTAAAAGGCCTAAGAGGTCTTCACTGCGGCCACCAGCCAATTCTTAATGACTCAAGTTACCTGTCACCTCCTGTTGTTCGGTCCGACGTCTGCATCTTATTCCCCCCCCAACGTTGGGACGTATTCTGAACGCTCACGCGCTACACATCGGGGGA
>OMOU01045031.1:0-10834 GCA_900312585.1 Malacocephalus occidentalis
ACTGTTTAGAGAGATCTGGGATTTTGAGTTTTTTGAGATTTGGTCAAACCAAATGGTCTCTCTTTGAGACAGTGTCGACTGCGAAACGCTGTCAGACCGGTTCTCTTGACAGTCCCGTGGGACACACGTACGCGCGCTCGCACACACACACACACTCACACATTTGAAACATCCTTAGGATCTGAAAACAAGCGCACACACAGGCACACACACATCGAAATACTGTCTATTATAGCAGGTTGGAGAGCCTCTTACAAAGCGGCTTGTGTGTCCAGGGTGTATTTTCATGTAAAACAGCATATTGTGTCCAGCGGATGAAAGCTGTGTCTGCTACAGGCTGCTCCCTCTGCCTCAGTGGTCTGGTACACTTCTAATCCATTCAGCCATACTATCAAAGTAGTTGTGTCTCCTTCAAGGGCGATAACTGAGACTTCCAGCTCTCAGCCCCCCACTCGGCCCCCCCCTGCCCCAAAAATAAGCAGATGTTGCTTGTCATTATATAAAGGTGTTGTGTTATAGGTATTTAACATATTGTCATGCTAAACAGGAGCAGCCATATTGTGTTCTTTCTCTGGAGACAGAGCTCAGCTCAGCTCCTTTACAGGCTGCACTCGTGACTGTGTCCATGGCCAACCGGTGGGTATGGTGACACACAGGCAAATATTTCATTGTGAAACCGTGTTCCACACACGTCAGACCACTTATTCATTGATTGACATGTGAGACTGAACAGTTCAATTCAGTCTCACATGATACATTCTAAAGTCTCACTCTCTCCAACTCTCTACACACACATACACAGCACATGTTATGCTGCTATTATCCTATATACATATACAGACTCTTTACAGACAGTTTGATCAACATTTGATGAAATATGTGGGAAAAAAATGTAAAAACAACAAAACAAGTAGATGTAAACCATGTGTGTGTGTGTGGGTGTGTGCACATCTATCTGTATAATTCATTCATTTACTGACTTCACAGTTAAACTTGTCACCATCTGAACACACACACCACACTGTAGAATGCAGGTCACAGACATGACATTGTTATTGATCACACCACAAGACCATATTGATGAATCCAGTGGCTGGGTGAAGAGTGACCCAGGGAGGGGGTACATCTATGTATGCTTGTGAGAGTGGGTTGGTTCACACAGTGATATTTGCATTGGAGTGTGTGTGTGTGTGTGATTGTGTGTGTGTTAAAGTCTACAAAAGAGCCAAGAATACAAAAGATCTCCACACTGCCTTCATCTACAAGTCGAGTCATGTGCGTCTCTTTGTGTGTTTGTGCGTGCCTGTGTGTGTGTGTGTGGGAGAGTGCCAGAGGGACGGATTAGAGAATGTGGAGGTCTTGGTGCATTGTGAATTGTTCTTCTGTACCACGATGAGCTTTCTGGAACAGTGGTGTGTGTGTGTGTGTGTGTCTGTGTGTGTATTAGGTCTAGAGGGTCGGTCCAGCCACTAAACAGTTAGGACACTACACTGGGAGTCAGGTGTTAAAATCAAGCTGTATTCAGAATAAGCCGACGCATACCCAGAGATATGCTGGCATGATTGATGTGCAATGACATTTGCAGAAGTCCATACAGCTGGTAGTCTGAGAATGCCGGACAGCACAGACAGAAAACAATCCATTCATGTGTCCTCGCTTTCACTTGCCCAACAAGCCGCCGTCGGCGGCGGTCTCCGGGGGACTGACTTATGAAAATGGGTGGCAGGCCTCGATAAGACTGATCGACAACGGAGAGAAAGGGGACACCTGTCGAGAGGATAAGCACAATTTAATCCTCAGGGGGGGGAGGAGGTTTTATGGGAGTGTAAGAGCATCTGTCCATCAAGATCAAAAGGAAAAGCGTTGGGGACGAAACAGCAAAAAAAAAAGATGATTACAAGTTGACAACCTGATCTCAATAGGATTTAATCTTTCTCTCTCTCCCTCCCCCTCCCTCTCTCTCTCTTTCTCTCTCTGCTAGTTTTGAAGCGTTTGTTAAAGGGGGCCCCCATCCTACCCCAGGTCTGAGTGTGTTATCCACTAAGCTGGTAGACTGAATTAGTCATCACACATCTGGGCGCACACTCCCACACGCCACGTCACAATATGTCACATGACAATTTAGAAATAGCAGGTAATGGCAAATTGCCCTCGTTGTGGTAAAATAGGGGCCACCCCCTTTAAGTCACTTCCTCCCAGTGAAGAAACGTAAAATTTCTAACGAGGGGGTTACCATACACAAGCAATGTGGGGCCCGGGTCCTGATGAAGAGAGAGGGGTGGGTTACGGGCTACAGGTTGGTGGGAGGATGGAAGGGGATCGATGGTGTAGTGGTAGATAGTAGATACTATACGGCACAACACTGTGACAGTGTGCAGACACACTGAGGAATGCTTCCTGTTGCAGAGCACTTGGCAGGTGTCAGCCGCACTGATGGAATGAGGAGGTTCCTAAGGAGTGCATGAGGTCACACATCATCACTATACAGTAGAAATGGGCAGGAGGACGGATGGAGAGAAAAATGTGAAATAAAACATAAAATATATATAGTGCATCAGAAGCAGTCTGTATTACCAATAGTGACATTTTTATTATTTGTACAATAGAGACTTTAATACATTATTTAAAACACCTCTTATATACTGAAAAATGGTACAACCCAAAGCCCAAAATGGCTTCAGTATAATCGCTGCACAGCATTTTTTCAATTTTATACATATATTATTTTTGTAAAAACTGTATCTTAAATAGTATGTACAGATAGCATCTGCAAAATGCATTCTAAACACATGATATATATTTATATATACTTCAGCAATTACATATCTCTGCATTAATACTCAACTTATAAACAGAAGGGCTTCAACTCGTAACTGTGCAAATCAACCAAATCAATAAATCCATAATATAAATAATGAAATAAATAGCTTTTGTCAAAGTCGCCAGTTCAATTGGTTCAACCTTCTAAAGCTTGACATTTTATTTTTTTTTGTCTCTACTTCTCTCGGAGGTCAAAGTAAATCTTGTCACGCAACAGAAGAAGCAGCATTCAAGTTGTGGAGATGTTGGGACTGCAGTAAGCATGAGTACATTCACAATCAACGAGTCCTTCCATTGATTGGATTCCATTCACAGCTATATGTACAGTGACCCCACCTGCCGTGTGTACTCCTTCCCCTTTCCAGTGGTTTTTAAACACATAAGAAATGACCATTTCATAGTCATATACACATATATATAATATATATACATATATATTTATATATATATTTGTATAACATTAATTCCCAATTCACAATTACAGTAGAAATACAATTTATACAGCTTTAGATAGTACATGTGAATGTTTCCATGTCATACTGTGCGTACTTTGATCCATAACTTTGATATAAGTGTCCTTATAAAATATCACAATTCTTTTTGAGCAAAGCTAAGATATATCAATATATTTAGAAAGAATTACCTGAAACAAGTCGTAAAAAATCGTTATATTATCAAACCATTTTTCTTTTTGTTCTCATCACATTTTCGTTGATAGTTCAAACTCTAAAACAAGGGTCGTGTGGGTGTCCGTGGTTACGCTAGACTAGCTTTAACTTCACCACAGCACTGTGGGCTCCACCCTGCACCATTGCGTGCACCTTAATAAACTACAGTTCCCATGGTCATTAAGAGCATTGCAAACACAGTCAAAAACATGACTGGGAATTATGTATGCGTTTTCTCTTCACCATATCTGTGTGTAATGCTCTCTTGCCTCCATCTATACAAAATTAATAACAATAGCAAGGTTTGCAAAAGTAAATGTATATGTAAACAGAAATGCCTATTTCTTAGGTAAAGAAAAAACAACAACAGTAACATTAGCTGGATTAGTGAAAGTTGAATCATGAAAACCAACCAATTTTGTGCAATTCCTGACTAAAACCCCCCAAAAACCAAAAGAAACAAAATCACAAGGAAACTACAGTACAAGGCTTGCTCGTAAACACCGAGGCTAGAACTCAACAAGTACTGTCTCATCACTGGCTCAAGGGCACGGCTAGCAGGACTGCTGATGGCAGGACTTGGGTCAAGTCCCTCTGTTTAAGAGCTTACCGCTGGCCCGACCATGTGACACACGATATTCTACTTCCTGGTGGACGCCAGAGCCGGCCCACCACGATTGGCTCAGGGAAGCAGTGATACGTAGGACCACATGCTGTGACCTTTGAGGGCTGTAATTCTGTTCGCAGCAATTTTTACAACATAACAATATCATGTATCTCAAAGATATGGCACGCATAATGGCAATAAATTATAACATTTAACAATGTGCAAAATAACTTGTTACGCAATTACATCGGGATTGTAAACTCAACTCCGATATCATTTGGCCCAGGCTTCCAGGACATACAGTCCCGGAATACAGCTATGCTGAAGAAACAGCCACCACTGGTGGGGACGCTATGTGTGTGTGAGGGGTTAAGTTGTACGCTATGACGCCTGTGTGTGTGTGTGTGTGTGTGTGTTGTCACTGTGTGCCTTTGAGTGTGCACAACCAAAAGCATGTATTGTTCACTAGATGGCACTGTGGGGCGGTCCAGCTCTCATAACCGTAGACAGAACCAGGAAGTATTGCTTTAGCTCCTTCAAGTCAGCATGGCTGTGCCAAGCAGAGCACAGCAGATAGCGGCGGTGAGCTACACAATGATTGTTCTATACAGTAAGCAGGAAAGTGAGCGGTGTCATCTATCTCTAAAATAATAATAACACATTTAAAATACAAAAATTATAATACTAATACTAACAAAAATAATATAATATCATAATTCAGAACATTTCTTATCAATAATAATAACAATAAAACTCATGTAATACTCATCGCCAACATGTTTGTGTACAGTTGGTCCACCTTGAGGCCCAGACCTATGAGCGTGCTGTTGTTCTACACATTTACGTATACAAGGCAGAATACACACACACACACACACACCAGAGGATAGATAAACTATAGGCAACGCAAACAAAACTGAAACAAAGGCAACAAACGGAGAAAAGATTAAATGAACAGAACACAAAATCATGGACAACACAGGGCACAACAATGATGAATAAAAGCTGTCTTTAAGCGTGAAAATAATAATAATAATAATAATACCCCACAATTCTATGCATCAAGTCATACTGTATAAGCCACCCGCAGAAGCAACCAATCAGAATAGCTCACTAGCAAATCACATGATTTAAAAACTGCAGCAACCCCAACAGTTACTCATCCAATCAAACGAAGCGTAGAATCCATCACCATCCTGTCTTCTTTCATTTCTCCAGGTTCTGACGGGACAGAGAGGTGGTCTGATGGCCCTCTGTGTTCTCCTTTGATACATTTGGCACTAGTATTTGCCTTTGGTCCAGCAATAGGCAAAATCTTCCCGGATGGGATCCTCTAGTCTAAAATGTGAAATAATAAGCGGCCTGGTTGATTTCGTCCAGTTCAATATGTCCCCCAGCAGAGGGCAGTAATGGTGGCATAGGGAGATGGAGCCACCAGAAGCGTTGCTGGCGGTGTTTGTCTGTCTGTCTGTTTGTCTGTCTGTCTGTTTTGGTTCATTTGTTAGGAAAACTAGATTTTAGCATGTGCTGCTGTCCCTCAGAACCACCAAGTCCACCGTCCGCTGGAAGCTCTTCAGCAGAGAGACGGCTGTCTCATGCTCCATGTGTAAAAAACTATGTCCATTAGCCTGCAAGGCAAACACGCAGCACAGTCAACAGCATGTGTGTGTGTGTGTGTGTGTGAGAGAGAGAGAGAGAATGTGTGTCTGCATGTGCATGTGTGTGCATGCGTACGGGAGATAATGTATGTATGTATGTATGTATGTATGTATGTATGTATGTATGTATGTATGTATGTACGATATGAATGTATGTATGTGCACTTCCGGGGTTCCATGCATGGATGTGTGTGTGTGTGTGTGTGTGTGTGTGCATGTATGCGTGCGTGAGTGTGCGAGTATCTTTGTATGCATCCTTAATTCACATCTGCCGGTGCGGGTGTTCTCATGATGTCATGCACTCGTATGCATGTGCACGGATCTCAGGCAGTGTGTGTGTGTGTGTGTTTGTGTGTGCATGTGTGTGCGTGCGTGCGTGCGTGTATGTGTGTGTGTGTGTGTTTGGTTTGAGGAGGGAGAGCGGAGACACTGGGAGCAGCCCTAGCTCAGAAACACTTCACTGTTGGGGGAAAAGAGAGGGAGAAAAAAAGAGAGAGAGAGTACGGAGTGAGAGATGGCGAGATACACACAATAGAAGGTCATGCTGTAGGGAGGAAAAGAGGCTAGGTTGTGGGGTGGGGTGAGGGGGGAGCTCTACAGACCCATCCAGTTAAAGTGCACACATCTGCAGAGAGGCGGGGACATAGCAGGGTGGGCGGAGCCGGGAGAGGAGAACAGTGTCGGGGAACTTCCTCTGTTATGTCGTTGGATTGGTGGAATGACTGAGGTAATAATACGCAATATTACAGAGACACAGTGATGTTCCTATCAGGCCACCGTAGCCCTGGCTAAGCGACACAGAGTCACTGGGTTCTAACCTGAGAGGTTCACCAATAGTGTGTTTGGCAAAGACTCCAGTCTTTGGGGAGTCTTTGTACAATCTTTACCTCACCTTAGATTTCAACTGAGACCGTTCTCATCCAGTGTGATGCTATGGTATGCTATAATGCCATTCTGCAGAGAGATAGGGCTGGGCGATACGGAAGAAATTAAATATGAATATTTTTGACCAAATACCTCGGTATTGATATTGCGACAATATTGTAGGGATGACTATTGCTGCTTTCATAAAAAAATTACACAATGACATTTTTGTATATCCAGCGAGAACAACTTCTGAAAATTAAATCACTTTACTGAAATGCAGCCTTTAAAACCAGGGCCACATTTATGCTATTTCACGATGTTACCATATCCAAAATTTAAGGCAATATCTACTCTCATACCACAATATCAATAGAACATCAATATATTGCCCAGCCCTTATGAGAGCTCTCTCTGGCTATTTATAAATACAGTACGTTTTATGTTATACTGTTATACTGTTATACTGTTCTCATCTCATTTTATCCACTGTATCATCTAAATGTATCAGCCAATGGTAATATGTCTTCTGATATTTTGGATGACAGTACATTCACAAATGTAGTTCAAATGTATTTGATCTTTCCATACCTAATTCACCTGAGCCATTAAATGACTGACCATTATGTGATGAGAAAGTCAGAGAGAAGGGAGGAGCCAAGTAGGGGTAGCACAGAAACATGCTCTGGAAGCACACAAGTTTAGATCTTGGCTATCGCTAACCAATGGAAATGCAGTGGGAGGGGCATGCCACACCTTGAGCCAATCGATGCACAGAGAGGCAGGTCAGAGGAGGACGACTACGTTTCATACACTCTTGGACTGCGCTCATAGTGGGGGGCCATGGAAGGAATATCCCCACTCTGATATATACATATAACAATATCAATATATATGCCTATATAGTACTGTAGTACTGTCTAGTTACTATCACTATTTTGCCATTTAGGAGACACAGATATAAAATATACAGGTAATTAATGAGCAGGTAAGCATTTTGCTCAAGGATGCCTGGGATTCAAACCCAGAACCTTTCAGGTTGGAGTCAAACACCATCCTGCCCCCTGTCTATATAAACCAGGTATATAAACATAGGCCTAGAGTATCTTTAAAATGCAATTTATGCAATTTTTAAAAAAGAAGTTGAAATTCAACCGTGACCAGATCATATGCCCGGCTGTCACGGCAAAGAGCAGCAAGTGTATGCAACATCTGCCGTTCTCCTATGGAACGGCCCGCCCCTTTGTAATGCGGGCTGGTGGATGAGAGAGTACAGGAGAGGCGGGGCAACGCTGGCCCCGGCCAATCGTGGCTTTTCCAGGGACGCGGGTGGGCGGTTACCTGCAGTATTTTGTCTCCGGGCCGTAGGGAAGAGGCAGCTGGGCCGTCAGGCTGTACCCTAGTAACAAAGATACCCTATAAGTCAAAATGATACAACGTTAGGACAACACAGAGACACGATGGCTTAGCATCTTAGCATCTTTCTCATGTTTAGTCTCAGACAGCAGACAGCCCTCCACGGTAAACACTGCCAAGTCATCTTTTAGTATGCCATTGTCCTACATTTTGGCTATCCATAATCTGTATTATTCCTTTAGGATCGGATTTAGGCAAGATAACTATATGTCCCAGTAACATTTCCAGGATTTCAACAATTAACATTTAGCAGGTAGAAATACATTCAATTGATTATATTGTCAGAAAAAACAGTGAAAATTGTACAAAAACAAGCTATACGATGATTGTCCAGAAAAAGACCGGCGGGGAGGAAGGATACTTTAACAGATCAACACGATGGGCAGCACAATGCGGATGCATGATAGGAGTAAGAAGGGAGTGCTATGGAGGATATGTTTACATCTATAGTGCGTTTGGTTGCTGCAGACCCCACAGAGCTTGGGCAAACACCCAACCTCTGTCCATGGAGTTCTGAATTAAGATCGTTTTTCCATATTTAGGAAGGCACGATGATGGGCTCGGTGAGCGTGAAGCATGCACGCCCAAACACCTGGGTGAAGGTGGGTGCTCAATCCTGGGCAGCGATAGCAGCCCCGCACTTGCAGAGTAACAGTGCAATGGTGGGATAGCAGTGGCTTGAAGGTAAGTGTATTACAATGTGTGTCCATGGGCCATAAAAGCGTTACGAGTGTGCAAGACATACATGTACAGTATATATACAATAGTTGCAAACAACCAATGGCCATTGACATGTATTGCTGTAGTATTCTGATGTATTGATAGTATTCTTATACTATTACATTCACTGGCAATACATTCATAATAACAGAATACAGTCAACTATTTATACAGATTTGACTACGCCGAATGTGGTTTGTAAGTGGTCTTCACATGTTTTCCAAAGCAAAGCTTTGAAGCATCTCGAGAATAACATAGGGTTCCATAATACAGTGTTATGTTCATCTGCTGCTTGTTCTCAGGGTCAATCCATGTCTAACACCCACTGTGTGAGTGTTAGATACAGCCATGTTAAAGGGCTTCACCGGGAGCTTGCTGCAAAGTGTGCAATCATGGCCACAATCATGATTGCATTAGCCTGTATACAAGCCGTATAACAGTCAGAGCATGTGACCACACCGGCCTGCAAACACCGTGAAGGCACTTCTGATGCAGTGGTAATGACAGACTTATTTCTCCTGCTCAGCGCATGAAATGCTCAGTTGGTGAATGTGATTATTTTTAAGGTTATTGCAGCTAACAAAACAAATCAGCCATCACAGTTTAACGAGAAAAAAGAGATGAATAAAATATGTATAATTTTGTACAAGCTAAACTACGTGTTTCAGTCTGTGTTCAGACATGTTTTTTCTCTTTCCCATGTCCATGTGAATAAAGCCTTGCCAATAGTCTCAGAAGCATTGGACCAATGCAGGAAGTAAATGTCCAATAACTTCCCGTAAACTCTTCCTGTTTCATGAGATAATGTATTTTCAATGTATTTGTCTTGTGAGTGAGTTTTCTGTATGGACCTACCTCAACAGAACTGAGTCATTGAGACATTTGTTGATGATTGAAAAGGTAATAGCAGTGAATATGTGTTCAATCATCTTATTAAAATTGAATCAAGAGATTTGCATATCATGCTCATGAGTTTTCAATTTGATCTAAATCTGTGAATGAATCATTTTAATGGTTGAGCGACTGCTTTGTTGATGTTAACAATAAAGTAGCCAATAGGAGGAGCCAAAACCCAGACATGATAACTGCAGCTTCGATACTATAAATATAGATTATTTATATTAGAAACCGCTTGATATTCAGTCCTCAACCTTCAACTTTCTTTTTATTGCGGCTAACCATAATTCACCACTGAACCATCCCCTCATAAATTCTATCATGTGTATGTGTGGTGAATCTTAAACCACACACAGGTCGAAAATCAACGAAGAAACCAATTATAAGGCTGGGGGGGGGCAGGATAAAAGCTTTTTTGTCATTTAGTTGAGCGAATTTCTTTCCAGAATATTCCAGAGTTTAGTCAGACATTTGATAAAACTGTTGTCAAATGGTGATACATCAATCACAGACTCTTATGCAAACAGAACTTCAATATCACAGGAGGAGCCCTGACATGTGCACATTTCGCGCACATTTAAAAAGCCGCGGTGCCAAACAGAATGGTCTGTGGCCGACGTGAAATGTGGCACACCAAAGAGACTGTCATCCCTGTTACTGTGAACAGACACAATGTGTGAAGCTCACTTGTCAAATCACTTCAGCCAAAGGTTAGAAATATAAAGCGCCTGGTAAATTAATGAATAGCGGAGTATGCTCTGAGCCAGGTACATATTTGAAATTCAAATATGTGTCGTCGTCGTCGTCGTCTCCCACATCAGTGTATCCAGCAGAACTGCTGCACTTCAGAGCAGAAAAGGCTAACAGGCTTATGGAAGGGAAAACAAAAACAAGTCGCATTTTATACTTTTACAGTATCTGGGCCTGAGCTATGTCAATGTATAATATATATATTATATACATGCTATACATATCATACACATTTAAAGTACTTAAATAATAAAGTCAATGAAACCTCATGTTGAGCATAATATCGTATATAACTCTCTCCCAGCGGTAACCATGTCAACTGATGCCCATAGACAAAACCGAGCGAGCGATGGACAGACAGACGGACGGGCCAGTGGGCAGACGGACAGAACACTGCGGTAGCTAGAAGCAGTTTCCATGGTTACAGGCGGGGG
>OMOU01045032.1:0-10567 GCA_900312585.1 Malacocephalus occidentalis
TATGAAACGTGAGAGTGTGGAATTACAAGGGGTTTAGCTTGGAGCCAAACCAAATGCAGGCCTCGGTTCCCCGTGTTACACGGAGAAGACATGAAAGTAAGTATGTGCAGCATGCCAAAATGACAGACCTAAACAAATAAATGGAGCGCACGTGTTTTTATAGCCCAACGCGGAGCGTTATATTTGATGAGCCCAGTCATTATATCATTGATGACAGATACGTTAAACCCCAATCTATTTGCATCGCTGTGTTTAGAAAGTCCACACGCAGCACCAATACAAATACAAACATGGACCCAGCGTGGGTTGATTAAGTGGAACTGTTGCCAAGACGCATGCATATTTACTCCTAACTTCAATAGATGACATTGTCATAGTGTGCCGATTTTTTATTCACACCCTTAATCAATCTATCTATGCTTCTGTCACTGAAGGATCTTTTGATCCAACAGCATATTTCCATTTTCTTTTGGTACTATTCCCACCCTCCCCCACCGCGTGTGCTCCACCATCGTCAAACACATTGGAGGTGAAGGTTTGGTTTGGCTGGGTCTCCAGAGCCCCGCAAGATCTGCACATGCTGCCAAAACAAAGATGGCCTGGGCATTTGTCAAAACAGTACTTAAGGCCCAACAGAACACAAGCACTTCCAACACGATGCAGGTCACCATTCAACATCCCACACCGACAAGCTGTGCGTCTGTCGAAAGCCTTTAAAACCAACTCCTAAAAGAAATCGCACAAGCTAAATGGGGCTCCATATTTGATCTAGTGGGGTGCAAAGCCATTGGCCCAGAGCCACAAAGGTTTAGCAAAAAAAAAAAAAAAAAGAGAGAGAGAAAAGCAAGAAAGGTCTCTGAAACATGTTGGTGCAGCTTTCTCACAATGTCTGCAGGAGCACTGAAGACTCCTCAGAAGGCGATAGTGTAGCGGGCGGCTTGATGGTGTTGTCCTGTGCTCTGCCTTAAAGCCAGGTCTAAAGGTTGCCCACTCTCAGAGGCTTTGAAGTCATTCCACATGAAGATGCTATCTGAGCTATGGTGTTAGCCACACTCGCTTTGCTCCACTTACACATCCTTGTGCTACAGTACACAATGGAAGGGCGCTGTGGCTCTAAGGGTGGCCGTCATTTGAAATAGGCCTACACGGTGAAATGGGGAGGTACAATGGGGAGGTGCAATGGAGGAGGAAGGTTTTTTAGATGGAAATGAATGTGGGGTTTTTTTTTCAGTGAGGGCAACGGTGATGGTTTGCTATTGCTCGAGGTTTGTCAGATGGCTATGAGCTCTGGGACTCGGATCCACATAAAGCCACTGAAAGCCGCTCAGAGTGGAGGCTTCTCTTATTGCTCCAGCAACACAGACACATTTCTCTATTCCCAAGGTGCCATTACTGGCTAATACAGTCATTAGAACTGGCTTTGGGAATGTGCACAGTCAAGGGCTTTTAGAGAACACTACATTTGACTTAACAGAATAATTGTCATTTGTCAGAATAATTGCATTCCATTACAAATGTAAAGCATTGGGAAAAGTGTTGATTTAATATGTTCATTTTAGCTAATAATGGTTAAGTAAGACTCTCGTAATTAAACGGAAACAAAAAAGCCTGTGCAAAACGTTGTGTTGGACACAATGCATACAAAGTAGGCAATAACTAGAGAGCATAGGCCTACATGTGTTTACGTTAACATCTGAGGCGGGCATCCCTGTACTCAAACATTCACCGCAAAATGAAATAATCCAATTAGGAAGCTTCAGGTCAACCCGCGAGGCGGCCACTAATCCCGAAGGGCTGTCATCTCGCCTTGACGTGACATTACCTCAGTGTCGGGCGGCCACTAAACGTCTTCCCGTCGCCCCGCGTACACGAGGGCGTGTCCCATCTCCGATCGCTCCCACGGCGTCTGTTGCTCCTCTTCCTCATAAACAGCGAGGAAGAACAGGAACAAACCGTCCAGACCTCGGACGGCTATAAATAAATAAAATAAGACTCAAACGCAAACTGCTGAGCGGCGACTCGTATATCAGAATATTACTCAGTACGGCGCTGACTGTATTAAACAAATGACTCGGCCTGCAGCGGGGGGGAAGAAAGAGTGCGGTATACAGAGCAGAGGTTATTGTCCAATTTAAATGTTGGCCGCCTTCCCGGAGCCAGACCACATTCCAATTTGTGACTGTGTTGCTTGGCGCTGTACTGACACGGGGTCCGGCTGCAAGCACTCTGGGGCTCTTCTCCAGAAATGTGCCTCGGTCAACGTTGACAATGGCCAGGTATGGGTATAGACGGACGGCGTGACTGGGGCAAATGAGATGAAGGTATGAAGCGCACGGCCCGGGGCCACAGACGTTTGCCCCCACCCCCTTTTCCCGGAAGTTGTTGCAATAATATCGCTATATTCGTGATGTCCGGGCGGCGTATCCACACCCACACATGAAGAGAGCATGTGCATCGTTGCTGCTGCTGCTGCTGCTGCTGCTGCTGCTGCTGCTGCTGCTGCTGCTGCATTATTTCGGAATTCCACAATGAATACGGTGGCAGCTGGAAACGGCTCATGTGTGTGTGTGCACCCATCATGGCGAGCAGTTTCTTTGGAAAAGCAATTAGCAATTTCAAGCGTCCTCGCTCTGTCCCACTATTGTCCGTTCATCTGCTGGATTGACAGCACACCAGGCCATCATTAGCCATGCTGATGGCTGCACAGTTGCAAACGCTGTGGGTTTTTTTTTCTGTCCATTTAAAACATTTTTTATTTATTTTCCGCAGTGACAGCAGCCATTAAGGGCTGAGTGTTTCGCTAATGTTTTTAACTGTATTTAAACTCCCTGAATGCCATTTTCACATTTTCCTACTTCAATTAAAAACACGAGCGCCCTGATTTAATTACAAACGCCGGAGCCTTTCATTGCTTATCGGCTTTGTATCCCTATCATTGCGCTGGCATTTCAGAAATGGGATATAGCGCAAAGACAAGGCATGCTACGGATCTGTTTAGTCATAACAGTGTGAGGCGTCGGGACCCAGATCAAAGACAGAGTAAATGACAGGCTGCTGGAGTTTGTGGGTTATGGCATGTTTTAAAGTGCTACTTTGATTTCAAGATAGCGAAGCAGGTAGGCTTAGGTAAAAAGCGTGCAACAGAAATCATGGTTTTTGTCATGTCTGACACCGATCCAGGGACATCTGGAAAAGAGGAGGGTTCTCATTGTGTTTTGGAGGGAAACTAATATGCATGTTTGTGATGTTTATTAGTGTGGTATATGGTCAAAACGAGGTATTATTCGAGGATATTAGCCTTAAAAGCTATAATCACATTTTCAAGGTATTGTATCATTAAGTTTGCGTTTCTCTGTCAAAACTATTTTAAAATAATCGTTACGCTCGTGTAGCTAATAGTAATAGTATCTTAACTGAAGCACGAGTCGCCCCAGAGTCGCCCCAGTCACCTCCAGACCAGGTTGAAAACAAAATCGGCCGAAAAAAATCACTGACATGTTCTGGGTGTTTTTGTGCCGTGACCTCTGGGTAATACCTTAAGGAGGAGTTTCACCTCTAATGTCTCAAAATGGAACACATGGTCACCGCCCCCCCATCCACCACAGCCTCCATTACTTGTCATTTGTCTTCGCAAGACTCCTGCGACCTCATTCCAGAAATGCACCCAAAGCCTCGTACACGGATCCACCGCTGCACACGCCATGCCATACAAGATGCTGGTCTTTGTGGATCGGTGGAGGACTACAAGTTAAAGGCGTGCGCACAACTGAAGTTAAACAGTCATTGACCATTGACCCCCTGGTTAGAGATTCAAGATGCATGATGTTTGCGTATGATTAACGTTGCGATGTAAGACATATGCCTGAAAATGTATGTATATGTAAGAGTCGATATCTTGGGATGCTGATACCTTGGGAACATTGCCATTGTTTTACTCTGGGGGCGAAGAGAAAAACATTTAAGAAGCTGTGGAGGAAAGACAATAGCATATGACCAAAACAGAAATACTGCTTCATCAAACATTACCTCTTCTGTAATTAATTCTGAATCCTCGTCAAGGCCGAGACCAATAGGAGTCACTGTTCTTCTATTACCTGCAGTTTTAGCTGACATTAGATGAAATAATTCCCACTGTCAACCTATCATTAGCTAATTTACCTGCAGCCAGGAGAGGAGACACACTGGACATGTCATCAGAGTTAATCTCTCCATTCATCTCTGCTAAACACATTGACCCAATTAGCTTGCCATTCAACACTGCTTTTCACAGTTAGCATTTTTTTCCCCCTCTAAAAATGTAACAATAAAATAAACATGAAATCAGTCCACGCTGGTTTAATAACAAGCTCCAATATGTATTCAAGGCTACAGCGAAAGGCACAGTGGAATAATTACGGCAACAATAAGCATGTCTTGGTCTAAATCTGCCGAGTCTGAGATATTCACCATCACAATTTGCTGTGACTGATTGGCCAATGGGAGCATCGCTTGGGGATACCACTTCAGAGGACTGTAATTGAGCGGATTTGACTTGGGAGAAGGTTTTCTGCTGATAACTACACACATATTCTATTTTCACACTCTTATTTTTGTAGCCATGCCAGTGCACATCAGAATTATGATGCTTGCAAAAATTGCACTATATAGGCCAGTTTACGCTCTGCCTGTCATTCCCTTTAAAAATGCTCCATATCATATTTAATAGCATGCTCTTCCACAGTATCCCTACTCTATACCCTAGGAAGTATTATTCGCTGGTTTGCTCTGGTCAGTGCAAAGTTGTCAGATCCAGAAACTCACAAGATAAGGGAACACAATTGCCCCCAGGGTTGCCATAGCACATCTCTGACATCCCATAATAATAGCTGGAGCACTACTAATAATGGACAGTACAAGAGAAAGATTCTACATCGAAGAATTCAATCAAAGAGTGTTGTGAGTTATTCACAGTAAAACTATGGATACCTTTTACTATTCTAGGGTTTCCCTAAAATAATGTATACGTTTTTTACGTTTTTCCAGCATATATGCATGTATCCCCGCTGGTATGCAGGTCTGCAAACAGCTTTTACCACTTTGCCAACAGGGGGGGGGGATTGTCGGAGGCAGGGGTCGCTAAACAACACATATATACACTCAAATATCATACAGATCCAGTCCATATCGCTTAGGGATATGGATGCCCCCGAATCACGCAAATCTCAGTTATTATTTGTTCTTTTACTAATGCTACATTATAAAAGATCCCGAGCTCAGTGCTATATTACATGATGTAATAGTGGCAATGCAACACAGAGGCATATGACAGTCCCTGTAGGTCAGTTTCATATCATATCAACATTCATATCATTCTGACCATTTTCATTTGGTTTTTTTGGCCCTCGGACAATTTACTTTTACAAACAACCGATTGAACAGTTTTAGTAGCAATTGGTAATCAATGTCCTCCTGTTCTGCTGAATGTTATCCGCATAAAGATCAATGAGGTGATTAAGATGAGGGCAAAATAACTAGACAGTTCAACTATTTGGTGTGGGACCAGACTGCCAATATAAAACCTGGCAGGTTACCAGTATATCATATTGTAAAGGATGCAGCTGTTCCTAGCCATCAAGTAAAAAGGAAAATTGGCAGGAGATTTTATGTTGTATTCGTCCATGTCAGGTGTACCATTTGCCAGACCTTCTACAATTCCCTTTGAAAAATGCTAGCTTTAGCATTTAGTTAGTAAAAAGCACACCATGTATATACACCGGATTGAAATGTTTAAAAGACAAGGAACATTTCAAGTTGTGTGGTCCAAAATACAACAACCTGGCCCATGAACTCCCTGACAAAGTGATTTCTCTGTTTTGACTGCAGAGTGGTGAGGTGTTTGTTTGTGTCAAGAGAGCAATAATTCAGAGTAGCGAGGCAGTGTCACATGCGCCAATACAAGACACACGTCTTCCAAATGGTGTTGCACTGCACCTACTAGAAATAAAACTGCTTTATTGTGAAAACGAATGTTGTAAATACGATAACCATTTTAATGGACTTCAAAAGAAAAATTGGTTTGCAGTATGACGAGTGTGGAAATTGACTAATTATTGTTTCCAGATATGTAATTGCTTTTTTATTAATATTCTGAATGAACAGAACATGAACGGTAACAGTCATTACAAGATTAATGCTTGTTAATGTGCATGAGGCATGCAATACATGTCCCCTAAAAGGTATTCCTTCTGACTGTTGAAAATGTTTCCTCCTCTATTAATGTAGCATTTATAAAAAAGAATAACCATAACCCCAAAGCATAATAAGATAATGCCCAATATTTGAAAAAAAAGCAGCTTTTCTTGATAATCCCATATCCCAAGGATGACACCCATCCTGGTGTGGGCTTGTATGGGTATAGTCCTGCTACCATGAACAGTCAGAGTGCTGAAGGCAGACGAGGGCACTGTGCCACCGTGCGCAACACAATTATGTTTTTTAACACATTAGATCTTGTTCATAATGGCCAACAGGAAGAAAAAAAATAAAAGAAGAAGGGAAAAACAAGCACACAACCACAATGCTCTGGGGGATGATTTGTCATTGTTTTCCACCGCTAGCTCACCTACACTTAAAACATGATCCTTCTGGATTTTAATTAAGCACCATGGTGGCTCCCAGGGGGGAGGGGAGAGCCTTGGCAAAGAAAATCACATTGATTTATGCACTACTCTGTTGTTTCTATTAGGACGCCCTGTTGACGAATCTCCTGACAGGGAAACCGCTCCGATTTTGTGCTATAAAATGCATTTGGTAATTGGGTGCATGATGTTCATAGTCAAACATGTCTGATATGCAATCGCAAAAAGTCTAGCCAACTCAAATCAGTTAATAAGCTTATTAGGATCTGCTGCAGCGCTCTCTGATGCAAATGCAACACATATCTCATATATGCATAGCGGTAGTAATATGTGACAAGAATGACAAGAATCACAATTAAAGAGTAGATGCATATGAATACGCCTTAATATCGGTCTCTCTGACCTCCCTTTAGTTAAAGGAAATGTGACCGTGGTCATGTTTTGCTGCTGCCTTTTTTGGAACTCCATGGACGCCGTGCATCAACGTAAACAAAGAACAACAACAACACATAAGAGACACAGTTTGTCAGTGTAAGAGTGTCATTTTGCACGTCTTGGTGGGTTTAGACTCAGGCATGATACCCCGATCTCTTTTGAGGTGTTGACACTCAAACACATCGGAGGTAGAGCTACTCACCTGTTGTGTGTCAACCCATTCTGCATTAGCCTTAATAGTCAAAAGGAAAAGTCCACGTAACATTTAAATGCAATTAGATGGAAACGGTCAGACACAAACATCAAAGAGAACAAATTCACCACAAGAAAGCAGGATTACTGAAGATTGGGTCATGTAACACAGAATGCCCTATGGCTCTTACAATTCCACCAAGTGATGAAATAAATGTTCTTCTTGGGATATAATTGCAATGCATTACAGGTTGCGCTGGGCAAGTCCACCCGTGCAGTTATACTGTACATAACAAGAGGGTTAAATAAGCTTCAGGGTATATTTGGCCAGTCCATCAGAGTGACTCAAATGGTTTGCTTCGGCGCGTTCATCGTGGACCACGGAAGCGAGATCAAGGAGATCGGCCGTCGCCCCGACATCACAAGCAACTGTTTCTGTTGCTCGTGGCCCGAGCGGCCTTGCGCGGAGTTCCTTCCTTGTGACGGATGCACATCGGCGTGCAGTGGGAGTCTCAGAGCTACAGGGGTAACTGTGGACTCGCTGCGATTAACTTGTGGAACTGCTGAAGGTCAGCACTGCTGCGCGGAGCGGCCACGAGCTTTCATAAAACCATGCAGCGTATCATTATTTTCCAAGTGTTTCATTATGGACGGTTAACCTTGGCTAACTCTGAGCTAACACTTTAATCAACTGCCTGCAATGCTTTTGATACCGTGCAGCTTTGCTCAGCTTTGCTTTTATCAGCGGGCAGAAGAAGAAAAAAAGCGAGCGAAGGAGCAGTGTGTGTGTGTGTGGGGGGGGGAGGTTCTGTCAATAAGAGTTCATGCAGGAAAGAGTCCAAGGTCAACTCCGTCTTTCTGTTTGATTGTCGCGCCGCTCATCTTCCAAATAAACATGTTTTTAATATTTACTTTCCTCGCCGAGCTTGTGAGCTGATCTCCTCCATCTTCTGGAACGTGTATGCATTTTATATAAGCCTTTATGCACTTTATGTATGAGCCTTACATGCCATGCGTTGATCGATTGATCGATTGATCGATTGATTGTATTTTCTGGCTGAAGCACATGCTGCGCAACATCCTGCGCCGCGGACGGCGCGTTGTTGTGCCGTCAGACTCCAGCGAGAATAAGTCATGGTTCTAAAAAAGGGCATCGGTCCATGAAGACGACGCCCCCCAAACACGCCTACTTCACTGACGGGACGGCCTTCAGTACTCCGTACTCATTTTCAGATTCAGTACTAATATTATTAACATCCCCGGCCCACAGCGCCACCTCAAAGCAGGTAGCGTCCGTCAGAGACGTACCCAAGGCCAACGGCGACAGGCTGTTTCATGGCAAATGTACGCAACTAAATAATGATGTTGTTTCCTGAATGCAAGCAGGGGAATATCTCAAGAGGGACGCAAAACAAGAAACACGAGACGTTCAGCTTTTTTGCAAGCGTTGGCAATTTTCAGTGTCATTAAACGTGCACCATGCATCGTTAATTAATGATGTATTCATGGATGCTACAGATAGTTGTTAGCAACATGGTTTATCAAGTTCAGTATTGAAAGGTAATGTGCGTGCGTAGTGCGTGTGTGCGTGTGTGTGTGCGTGTGTGTGTGCGTGTGTGCGTGTGTGCGTGCGCGCGCCCACGTGCATGCGTGTTTGGCCCCTATTGTCTAGGCTTGTTTAACCAGTCTGAGTGATATTTGCACACCTGCCGCCATTGTCAATTGTGGAAGTTTGACCCGGTGCCTTATGGGATTGTGTGATGGAGCTGATCAAGCTGCACCAGCCATCACCTCTTATTTAAATGACGGTCTGAGAATAGAAAAGAAGGGACTGTATCCCTGCGCCCCACACACAACACAACACCACTATACATTGGTATAAATGATACATTATGTCAATATGTGATTATTGAAGGGTAATAAGCGCTTGGTATATTCATTTCTTGTGAGTGTTGTTTGTGCTTTTAAACAGTGATTTGTGTGTAATGCTCCTTTGAGAACATACAGTTACAGACCAATGCATATAGAATACCTGATTTTCTAGAAAGTATCATTGTAACATCATAACCCTGCACATTTAGGCATCCAATAATGACTGAAGGAACAAACCCCGAATGGACTGACCAACACATTTCCAGACTTTTTTTCCCATTCATTTTTCCATTTTGAGTCAATAAGGTTTAGCCTATGCTGTAATCGACGGAGCAAAATGAAATCAGATTTATATTGTTCATGATGGGGGAGGAAATAAAATATATTTAGAATTATAGTTGAATTATACATGTTAGATAAGAGAACTTCCAGGAAAAAGTCCCTCGTATGAGATTTCACTTGATTTCCCATTTGGGCTATATACTGCTTACGTTTCCTCCCAAATGACCATAAAACTGTCTGCTTAATGGCTCAATGTAATTCAAATGTGCACATAAGAATAACCATTGTTCTTATGCTGTATTATTAATCAGATGATGTGGGAAAAGGTTGTAGAAATTCATTTAGAATTAACATTATGTGACATTTTAGAACAAGATAGAAAAACGGCACAAGACAATGTGAGGTTAAGGTTAGGATCCGGTTGATTAAAATGATAAATATCTGAAAGCGAATCTCGATGGTCCTGAATGAATCCAGAAACCATTCGGTCAAGATTAAGATGGGCATGGTGGCAGAAACGGTGCAAATGGAAAACTCTCCTTATCGAGCAGAGAACTGCTGTTTCTTGTCGAAGACAGAACAGAGAATGTTCTGGGATTTGATATATCTGAACCGAAACCCAGTGAAACCAGCACCTATAACTGGTGCTATGTGCCTCATCACTACATGCACTTCCATGTATTATGTAGTAGTATGAACTACTTCAATGGGGCAGTTGAGTTGTGATGACATAACCTTTGTTGTTACAATGCTGCAAAACTTCAATGTTTGTTTGCCGAACTGGAAGCACAGTCTTGTTTTTAATGACTTCTGCAGCGATACGGAGCACACTAGAGGCCATGTGCTCCCAGATGTTCATATCGGTTCGACTTTCTGGCTCCCTATAGAATCTGTGCACAGTCGCTGTACCCTTGTTAAAATACACCAATAACATAAGTGGAACAAATGGAACGAATGCAGCTTCATTCGATCATTTGGAGTGTGTGTGTGTGTGTGTGAGTGTGTGCATGTGTGTGGACTTTTGAATTAAGTAGGTCTTATGCATGCGCGCGTCGTGGATCTGTGGCCACTAGCGTAGTAGTATGGGGCCAACCGGATATCACAACCCTGGGTCGGGTGCATTAAGCCATCGCCACAAACCTGGCAGCTTCCATAAACATTTACTTAGT
>OMOU01045033.1:0-11033 GCA_900312585.1 Malacocephalus occidentalis
GAAAACCTTCACCTGCACACACACACACACACACACACACACACACATTATTTGTGTTTGTATTATAATTGGTTCCCAAGCACCCATTTTGTTTTTTTCCTCCTCCTCTTTCTTTTGCGTCTCCGATCCTGAAGCGAACAACAAGGAGAGCGGCGCCACGTTGCCAAGTAAGATAAGTAGGAGGGCATTACCCCCGCCACAAAAAAATACACCAACACGGGCCCCCCGCATGATTAATGACACACTTAAGCCCCCGCCGTCTCCTAAATACCTGCGGGGTGGGGCGCGGTGGATGAAGTTGGGGGTTATTCCTGCTAATGCATTGACTCTGGACCGTGGCCAGCGCTCCGGTAAGTCCTTTCTGATATCAGCACTTTACACAGATAATGAAGCAGCTATAGGCCCTTAGACCTTAAGGTGGGCGGCTGCACTGGCACCTCGTGTTCAATCTACGCGACCGCACTGCATGAATTAAGATACACACCCACCCACACACACACACACACAGGCACGTGCAGGTGTGCCCGTGCTGTCGAGTTGAGGGTGGTTTGAGAGAGCACTGCTGCATCGAGCGAAATGATGCACTGTGGGTAAAAGCCGGTGCTTTGCAGCTCATAACGACCAGGGGCCCTCCTCACCACCACCACCACCACTACCAGGGGCCCTCCTCACCACCACCACCACCACCACCAGGGGCCCTCCTCACCACCACCACCACCACCACCAGGGGCCCTCCTCACCACCACCACCACCACCTCAACACCACCAAAAAAAGTAAACGCAAAAGAAAAAAGTGTTTCATTGATCCAACTTCAAACTTTTGAGATAATGATTCACACCTGAATTCAATGTATTTGTTTCATCCAATCCAAAAGCTTTTATGAAACCACTTTTTCAGTACGTTGACATGTTCTTCATTACAAAAACAAAACAAAAACAAGTGTCCTGTGATCATGTGATCATTTTTGCTGTTTTGTCGAGACATTTTCGAACAAAACTCAAATAATAAGTCTTATACTCCAGCTGTAAACCAGTGACCAGTAGGACACTGGGACACAGGAGACTGATTGGACCCTTCACCAACACCAGTACTAGTATTAGTAGTATTGTTTTCCACATTTAGTGACACGGGCTCAGGGACACACAGACGCACACACGCACAAACACACGTATAAGCAACTGAGCTCTACTCTACAGAGTGTGACAAAAGCTTGATCTCATTGCGTTACTGAATGGTGTAATTGAGCTCCAGGAGCATGGCTAACAGCATTAGCACCCAATGGTAACTGGTTCACGATCTCGGCTCCCTTAATTGCGCCTATATCTTCTGGTGCAAATTGCGACTCT
Organism: Malacocephalus occidentalis; assembly: GCA_900312585.1. Taxonomy (NCBI): domain Eukaryota; kingdom Metazoa; phylum Chordata; class Actinopteri; order Gadiformes; family Macrouridae; genus Malacocephalus; species Malacocephalus occidentalis. The sequence goes on from OMOU01045033.1 coordinate 1,348, forward strand.
CGAGCTGCAAATATTGTCATGGTTGCCTGAAGAGTTGCATGGTTAACTTCTTCCTTTGCAGACACCTGAGAGCACGGTCCATTCTCCACTTCATCAGAAGATCAGCAGAAGTAAATGCTCTGAACTAGCAGTATGACATCTTCACAGTTATCACGCCTTAGCAGAAACTGTTTGATCAGATCCCTCCCTGACTCATAAACCGCATGCAAGATGACCCCCCCTTGTGTTGGCAAGGAGGTAAAGAAGCGGAATGAATACTATGTGCTCTGTATGTCCACTATATCTCCAGGCGTCATGTGGGTTTTCCAGAAGTTGTTAAGTGATATTTTTACTGCGGTTGCTGTGCAAAACTCTGCACAGATCTACGAGAAGTCGTGCACAATGCATACGCGTGGATAAATGCATGACTGCGCCTCAAGGCAGGATCATGGCATTGCAGCGCATATGGAGCTTAAATAAGACTCCTGCAACTTCTTCAGAGTGCTGGCCATCCACCCATCCATGAGATTGTCCACAGCTTGTGGTTGAATCATTTCCACGGCCATCAGATAACTGATGGGACAACCTAAACCCCAGGAAAAAGGGAAAAAGGCAGAGTCTCAAACGTAATGTAGGGGGAGCAAGTGATGATGTTAAACACCCAATGGAGGAGGAGGAGAGTCGCTATGGCAATGGCTGTGGAGAGAGAGAGAGATAGATTAATGCGCCATTAACATTTTTATTCAACCTCCGTGCTATGACAGCCATTTTAATTATTGCAATGAAACAGACATAAAAACAAATAGCTGCCATTTTGTATCTTAGCCGTGCACCTTCGTATAATCACTTCTCTATCTTTAACCCATTACATAAAAACAAATCAGCTGCTTACTTCATCAACAATGAACAATATTCCTCAACATATATTTCAATGTACAACATATACATTATACTATAAAAATATCCATTATTCCCTAGCTACATCATGTCTTAACTTAAATAAATATGGGTCTGACAAAATAAATACAATTAAAACATAGGCAAATTTGTAATTCATGCAATGAAAATGCTAACTTACTCAATCCAAGGGGGCATGAAACATTGGCCAACAATATTCATTTGGGATTTATCAGACAAATCTACATCATGTTACATCATAATCGTGTGGCATAAGTGAACATTGTAAAGAGTACTACTGCTATGTCTACTACTTTTAAACTCAACTGCAATAAAAGTTGAAAGTAAAATGCTATGGAAATGCACATGCGTATGCTTAAGCCTGTTCACGTTATTTGTAAAGCAAGTCTACATTCAACGTAAAAAACAAACATTTAGTGTGTGTTTGAAAGAGCAAACTTTATAACATAACTTTATATCCAGCTCTGGAGACTTTTTTTTAGAGTTATACAATTATTCTATTCCAATTACATTGTGTTTATTGTTGGCCAATTTCAAACGACAAGCAATGCTTACAGAATACCTGGGATGTAAACAGGGCACTAAATACAACAACAGAGACACTTGTGGCTTGGTTTACCTGTTTCACATTAGCCAGATGGAAAGCGGTCCTCCTCTGCTCTCTCTGCTCGACTCCCAGTCAGCTTCACAAGACTAACAAGTCCGTTGGCGCCGTATCAAGGAGGGTTCAGCCAGCAGTTGTGTGGATGCGCAACTCAATGGATAACTTCTTATAACTTGTAGTTATAGAAGAGGTCTAGAGTAATACATCTATTGACTTGTTACATTGGACAAGTAAACCTCAATGGCAATGACTGCATTGGTTGTCCACCTTGGAAAGCCTGTTACAGTGAAATCAGACATCGTTAGGCTCGGTCCTTCACTGTGCTCAAGCTAAAGACCTTCCTCTCCAGTCCAGCATGTCCTTCAATAAACACACCATTTGTGTGCAGCGTGCATGTTTGTTTGTGTGTATGTATGTGTATCTATGCATTCATATTTCTGTCTTTAAGCATTTTTCTCTGCCGTTTTCTCTTGTTTCCTTTTATGTGAAGCCCTGTGAACCGCTTTTGTATGACACGGTGCGATACAAATAAAATGTGACACACTGTGGCATGTAGTGGTAGTAATACTGCTGTTGTAGTACTTCTAGAGCGTGTACTTTTTCTCTGTCTGTCATCATAGTAGTAATACTGCCATGGTAGTTCTACAAGAGTGTAGACTTATTCCCTGTGTGTCTGCTGAACTTTGAGTCCCAGGGAACTCTTTTTCAAGGCACTACAAAACGTCCTCCAGCCTGTTGTTGTCTGGGTCCCCGGCACGGTCTACAGACCCACGGAGATTAGGCAAATGAGTCTGCTGACGTGTGAACAAGCGCTGTTTTTACATACAATTAATATCCCCCAAAACATGGATGTATTTGAGTTTTCCAAATGCACACCTGCACACACACACTTAATAAGATAATCCCCTCACTTGCACACTGACATTCGCTACATTATTTCACACTCGGATTAAAAAAAACTCCATCATAATTCTCTGAATTCCCGAGAAAACATTTGGATATTTTGGTGAAAGGACAGAGCAGAGCGGGACTATATGAGGTTGAGGGTTGAATCCATTCACTGGCGCGATTCTGAGTGGAGAATGTGGTATAGTTATAACGTTATAACTGAGTTTGTTACGTGCCTGATGTAAAAGTACCTTTAAAGTAAGCTAACAGAGTGCACAAGCTACGGACTGTGAGATGACAGAGACATGTTCAGTTTTGGGGGGTAAAATGATGTCGCCGGAAGTTCATTTAAACTCTGGTTTCCTCCCAAGAGTTCCTAGTTCCCGCGGAAGGTTCCTGCGGTGGAAACGCTGCTTTCCTCTCTGTATGTCAGGGGTGAGTTGGGATCAGTATGTAAGCAGGTATCAGTGAGCATGCATGACACAATATGCTGGCGCCGTTTTGCGGATCCAGAGATAAATAACACAGCAAACGGGTCTGCATAAAAGCACCACTAACACCAGCTTCTCATGAGAGAAAGTGAAGCTGGTAAAAAATAAAGTGTACACAGTGGGCCTTCACCGTGACAAAAACCACCTCGCCAAAATCAGGACAGACACCACGATGCCTTAACGAACTCAATACCCACGCTGGACATGCAGGGCCGCCTGCTCTCCAGGACAGACGCGGTATAAACCCTGGGGGGGGGGGAGACCATGAATCCTCAACAATTCATGGTCCTTGCAGGAAGTGTAGCCTCGCGAGCATGGAGTTACTGCTGTTGGTTAACATTTGTTTCTTATTGCTGGCCGCCCGTGCCAAAGTGCTGCTCTCGGCAGCGACGGCGTCGTTCACCTGTGCGGACGCCGGCCACGGCCCTCCGGGTGTGATCGTAGCGCTGGCAGTGACCAGCGTGCTGCTGGCGTGTGAACTCACCCGCTGGATGTCGGAGGTGAGCTGCAGCAGCGCCGGGGAGGCGGTGGCCCGCAACCTCTCCGTGCCTCTGACCGGAGAGTTGAGGCTGACGTAGGACACCGCGCTGCTCTGCAGGACCACCCTGTGCTCCTGGCACGGGAACGCACGCACGCACACACACACACACACACACACACACACACACACACACACACACACACACACTGGTTATAAGGCTATAGACCATGTGGGGTGTTGCCGTCTCATGGCCTTTGAACCAATGGAAGCATGTAATCACGGCTTGGCCGGGAGACAACGACGCGTGATCCACCTTTTAGACATCAGAGTAGACTATGCTAATAGAATATGCTAATTAATACTCAATAAGTGCTCTTTGATTGGCCACCAATCTTCCAATGCGCAGCCTCGTTAAGGGGTGCTTAATCAGATTACGACCCGGCAGAACGGTGCAGGTGTGGAGCGGCAGACTGTCTTAACGCGCGCGCTACCAACGTCGTAATGCGGGGGATTTGGAGGAATATATCGCCGTGTTCTCCCGCCACGTGGAACCAAGCTGCCTGAGCAACAACATATTAGTATCGGTCGAGATAACGGAGACTGGTCTCAGTGGGCGCCGCTGTCATCGTGATCAGTTCCGCAAACGCGTGGGACGAGCAAGTTTGTTAATGACTCGCTCGCGCTCCTCCTTATTATTGTCTCTCTCCGGTTGTAAACGAGTCCTGATTGTTTTTTTGTCGTCTGGTGCATTAATGATATGCTGATATGATATATGCTTTCTCTTCAACAATATCAGCAGGACGGCGTCCAGTGCAGCATGTTCATCTCCGACTATTCCAATAAACTACAGATGGGATTGACGCAAAGCTAATCACATGAGAATATCTCTGTAAAGCTCTGTTCTTTCACAGATCATCCTGATTTTAAGACAGCAATTGATTTCCACATATGGCCACATAAGCCCAACATTGTACATAAAATGTTGGGTTCGGAAGTTGGTTTCTGTGGGATCGAGGCCAGACTGATGCACTGAAACACGAGATCAGGAAGGCCTCACCAGGGCCTCACTTGCTTGGTGAACTGCTGAAATCTCAAATGTGCCTTTGTCTCCATAACGAGGGCTTACTGTGCGACAAGTCCTGCCTATAATATCGCCCTCCGCCTCAAAGGTCTGCTGCTCTGGCTGACAGAGTCTCAGCCCCGAACCCTCAACCTATCCTGCATTGTCGGCTTTCGACCATCACGACAAACCACTTATCTGTTCATTTACATCCACAGACGGAAATGCCAATGTCCTCCTATGGAGTGGAGCGTTGAAGTGCAGCCTGGCATGGGTGCTAGCATGGATGTGAGCATGGGCGTAGTGGACCCTGTTCAAGTTCAAGGTTGTCGCCGTCCAATCGGGTGACTGCTTTCTTTGATGTTCTAAAACCAATGGAATCAAAATGGCAGCGACTGTCATATTGATCCAACATGGTGGTCAAATGCTCAGCATTTGTACCAGAGTATAATGGGACGGATCAATGGTATCATGTAGGCCTGATGTATGGACACAGCTGCATTTTTTGTTTCTCCTTTAATTTGGTTAATGAACTTAATTCTCCATAGCCCTCGATTCTACACAGCAGAACATAAATAGCTCACTACACAACCATCAGAAAGGCAATGAACCCCACGCCCACTGTGACAGACCCAGTTCATCAGGGTTAGGTCAACTATGATCTAAACATTTAGTTTCAGAGAGACATTTTTCTTGTCTGTATTGTAGCAATAGTATTGCAAGAAGAAGAAGAAGAAGAAGAAGAAGAATCGGACGGACAACCCCGTTAGTATTACAACTGCATCGGTATCTCGTTCAGCTTTCTTGATTACAGTTATGATCAATGGGTCTCATATTGTTGTTTAAATGCAAAACGGTTGAATTATAAGTTGTATTACTATTTTTGACATGAAATAAACAACATATCATACATATCATATCATATATAATATTCAGCAACATTGTTGCATGACATAAACATCATTGCAATTGGAATAATTTTGCGAATTACATCCCAAAACAAAAGGAGACAATTCAATAAACATACAAACTTTACACACGCCTCTTGCCTCCAACATTTTGTTAGATTCTGACTCTCAGAGGCAAGGGACCGAGCGGTGAGTCAGGTCCTCCCACACACGACCCTTGCTGCTGAATGCTTGAAACCTGCTCTATTCTTATCTTTATGTACCACAGCAATCTATTGCTGTCTCTCTCAACAAATGTCCTCTATGTAAATGACTTTGGATTATTATTTGGGGTTATTCAGCGTCTCCATTCACCTACCGAAAAAATAGAGGATGGTCTCACCTGTCCCCATTGAAAGGACCCGATGTTACCCAGGGCGGACCCCCCCCAGGAGCAAAACACTGTGGTCCTGTCCGGTGCCCAGCCTCGTCTAGTCTGCTCCATCACTGTGGCGATGAGTTGGGTCATAATGGCTGAGGCCCCGCCCCCCTGACTGCGGTCATGATGGCTGCCGACCAGCACATGCCGATCTGGAAGAAGCGGGAGAAACAGAAGATATAAAATCTACATCCTGTAATGATAGGTCTCGCTCTCTCTCACCATCAGCTCACTGTGAACCTTGACTTAACTAACGGTGGTGCAGACGTTAATTAGCATACACCCACTACTTCATCACTGACAGGAGGTCGGAAGAAAATGCCCCACTCGCATTAGAAATTATTATAAGCTCATTTTGGTGACTTAATAATTGCCGCTACATTTATCAACGTAAATGATGCGCACAATAAAAACACCATCATGGATCTCGAAATGCTATTGTTACCGCTACACTGCATTGCTGACAAAATAACCCCATAATAGATACGTATATAAACACGTCCACTAAGTAAGTACACAGCTCCACTCATTTTTCATTTCCAAAAACATTTAACTGCTGCAATCGCAGGTCACTGACTCCACAGTACATTGGTTTTATTTCTGCGTGTCATTTCCAAACAACTTCTGGGTAAATATTAACGGTATAGGGTATTAGCAAAGGGAGGGAAATGGATAGAAAAGCCCCCTGAGGCAGCAGCTAAAGTCCTGATTTATTACAGAAGGAAGGCTTTTCCCCTCCTGTGTAAATGAACTGGAAGATACCGCCGTGTGACAGAGCAACTGCAGCGGGGAACAAACAACTATTTGGTTCATTTGAAACTTGAGGGACTCGTCGTCGAAGCCCCCCCGCTGTTGGCCGGCCGAGTACGAAGCACGTGAGGGTAGGGCAGCGGTCCGCACCTCCGGCCGCCCGGGGCAGCTGCCGTTTCCCTTCTGCCGCCCGTCACCTGGTGCTTCTGTGTCCCACGTATCCTCGCATGTATACACTGTGTGTGTGTGGGAGGCTGCGCCCATAGGCGCATATACTGTATGTGCGTGTGTGCGTGCGTGCGCTGTCTGTTTCGATATATGAGTTGGGTTGTGTGTGAGTGTGTGTGTGTGTGTGCACAGGTGAGTGACGGTCTGAGTGTGTTCGTTTTAGTGTACGAGTGGGTGTGTATTTGTGAGTGTGTGTGTGTGTGTGTGTGTGTGTGTGTGTGTGTGCGTGCGTGCGTGTGTGTGTGTGCTGATGGAAGAGTGTGGTCCTGGGTGCTGAGACAGTGTTTCTACCCTTGCGTGACAAACTGCTTCTGTTAAACAATGTCTACCGTTGGCTGCGCCTCTCGCCCCAGTTTTTCCATTTATTTTTTTTCAGTTGAACTTTCTCTGCTTCTTACTGACTGTGTGTCGTTCCCTCCACCTCCACTTCCCCCCTATAGACACGCACACCAGCGATTGTTTGTGTGTTGCATTCTCCACTACAACTGATGAGACACCGAACTAACTTTCAGTGCATTAGTGACTGTATGTTTGAGTGGCTTGCATGACAACCACATATGGAAGACATCATTAGAATTCTATCTTCAACGTAAAGCTGCTGACTCTTTTTACTTCTGACCAATCAGGCCATCTCTTCCCTTATTGGTTCAGAGAATCCATTTCCCCGTTACTCACATCAAGTGCTTGAAAGGCAACACCTATCAATAGAGGAGAGACATAGCGAGGTAGGGCGCCCAGAGGAGAGGGAGGGGAGCGTACATTTGACTTACAAAATATCTTCTATTTCATGTTCGCTGTCTTTACAACTGACCCACATCAGATTTCAATGAAATGTCTGAAATGTTGTCTTTTGATGCCCTCCACCAAAATAGTCCAATCTAAATGTTGACCAACCGTCCAACTGTACTGCTAGGTGTGCCATGATGGGTTGTTTGTTTCCTTGGTCTTCCAGGGGCTTGTTTTGTGGCCCAGCAGGCCTTGCTAGTGTTATTAATGCAGGTCATACGGAGACATGGGGCGGCCGTGACTCATGCCTTTTCATCATGATCCAGCCCCACTGCCTCCTCTCCTGGCCCCTACTCACTTTTAATTGTCTCCCCTTTATCTAGTGTCGTCTTCCCCTTATCTTGTCTTTGCCTCACCTCTCCCATATCTCATTAGTGAGAACACGTGTGCACTCTCTCTCTCACACACACACACACACACACACACACACGCACACGCGCACACGCACACACACACACGCACACCTAAAGGCTATTTAGAGCTATGTTCCCTCACACGGCTGGAGATACAGTATGTGGCAACCTGCCATGTCCAAAAGGCAAAAAAATTAAATATATATATATATTGCCATGCTGATTTATAATGTGATATTAGCCAGCCATAATGGGCCACTAAAGCAGGTAATATGAGCTACAAATCTCAAGAAAGATGGAGCGTTTTTACTGCCTGTTGCCATTTGATCCCTGCTCATTTTTTCCCTGAGCTCATGTGCAACGGGAAGGCCTTTGATTTTTTCCCCTGTTGAAATAATGGAAGAATGTCGCAGGCGATAAATTAGGAGCAACTTAGCCGTACCGTGATTCAATATGTTAAACAGCATCCCCCCATCCGTCACACACAGACCATCGATTGTGAGCGTTGTGACGTTATTGGGATTCTCGCCGCGATGGTCATGATTTAAAAGAAGCCACGGCGATACATCATGTGAGATTTTTACTCAGGAGTTGTCTTTTTGGGGAAGGAATTGCTAAACGCGGGAGCCTCCTGTGCAGCCCGTATCAAGCCGCTGGCACTTCCTTCGTGGCCTTGTTCTTTGTTGTAGTCGTCTTGCATGAGTTAGTCGTCTTGTCTGTCCCCGGGTATATAAAATATGCTTAAAACCGCATTGTGCTTCCATCACTGCTGACACGATAAACAGCTCAAATTGAACACTATCCACACTTAGCCATTTGAATGAGCACAGCGTGTACTCTACCCCATACTGTTGACGAAAATATGTCCCTCGCTCAGGTGTCGTGAATAATTGAACTCTTTTTTTTTTGACATTATTAGAATGGGTGTAAAGTGCATGCATAAAGATGCATTATTCACGACCAACTTCCAAGTATAACCAATAACTTCCAGACAAATCCAGACATACAAAATACAGCATGCGGCTGTGATGCCGTAACACGGCCGTAAAGCGTGATCTAGTAATGATGATGAATGATTCGCTCAGTAAAATACACATGGGGGGTTATTTGTGAGGCCGAGAGAGGACACAGAAAAGCCCCCGCCTCCAATAAAATGTTCTGTATTTACAAGTGTTGGTTCAGTAAAAGGAAGCTATTGGAGCCTGAAATGTGGGCGCGGGCCGTTTTTCAGACAACACACTTCCGTAGAAAATGGAAGTGTTGTTGATGTGAAGCTGACGGAGATGGCCACCAGGCAGCCGGGGTCTAATGTTCCATCTCTAAAACAAGATCAAGTCTCTTCGATGAGCTATGGAGCTGCCAGGCTGAACATATAGACAACACGTATGTACGGCTAACAGAATTCACAGCGGCGACGTACGGGCGGGGTTACGCGATGCGAGTCAACGGCAAGGACGTTCTGCATTGTCCATCATACGTCTGAAATAGACTGCATTTTGTTATGATTCCAACATCATGTATCTGAGTTAGTGGCTAATATATACCCTAGTAATAAGCAACAATAATGTTCAGAAGCGCGTGACTGATTTACCCTATTCGGTTCAGTTTCTCTGGGCCGTAGAACGCATTTGAGGGGCGGAGTAATCTATAATCATGTCACGCTCAGACTGTTGTTCAGTGGCACAAAATGGAGGAATACAATATTTGATTAGGCCGCCCAGACTGACTATCCCCACTCGAGCACCAGTTGATGAGCACAAAAACCTGGGAAAAAAACGCATTCCTAACAGATGCATGGAGGTTCATCTTGACTTCATAAACA
>OMOU01045039.1:0-11037 GCA_900312585.1 Malacocephalus occidentalis
GGTGTTACATTTACATTGAGGGCATTGGCAGACACTTTTATCCAAAGCGACAAGAAGTACATTTGTTAAAAGAGAGACGGCAGGTTTCAAGCACTCACAGTGGCAAGGCTAATAGAACGGGTTTCCTAATTGCTCATTTGCCTGCATAACAGCTGGGATGAGAGCAGAGGTGCCGTTCTGAGTGCAGCACCAACATCTAAGGACATACAACATGCTAAGTAATGCTAAGCACTGTTAATAACGCCAAGACGAACAAACACACAAGCTAGTGCTGGGAGGGGGAGGGGGGGGAGGGGGTTATGCAGAGTTCGGGGGAACACACATCCTCTGACGATGCTGTGGCATTCTCATAATTATACTCTTTAAACCCGACTCATTGTGATTCAGTGTGTGTGTGTGTGTCTCCCCAGGTGTATGACTCTGCGCTGGAGGACGTACCAGAGTTCTGTGGACTGACGGACTTCTGCAGAACCTTCCAGCTGCAGCGAGGCAAGATGGAGGACGAGGATGAGGACCCGTCCATCGTGGGAGAGTTCAAGGTTCAACACCATGTTGTCCAGACCACATGCATCACTTTGTTCTGTCAACCCTAGACGTTGTCTGCCCCCTGGTGGATGTTATGGAGAACTCAAATTAGACTCATTTGATTCATCATGTATGAAATCGCCCATACTAAAGAGATCTGTGACTTTATACATTCCATATGATACGTATACATGTATGATACTATTACTATAGGATGTGTATTTTTAAAACCCACGCGGTAACAAACGATATTCAAGATATCATAGATATTAAAAGGTAAACCTTTCACGAGCCATGTTGTGGAGTTCTGCCTCAAGCTGTAAAAGTTACTAAATACTATTTTATCATGAAGCAACTGACAGTGAACATATAGGCTAGTACACATCATCAGGAGAGAGGAAGGCTTGGGCATCTTGCTCAAGGAAGGCTACAGGGTCTGTAGGGCTGTAGACGTCAGGATTTGAACCCAAAACATTTGGCCGGGGAGTGGAACCCCCTAGTGGTCGCTATGGACTCTGCTGCCTCCACTCAGGACCTGTGTTGCCTGTGTTGTGTCCCCCAGGGCTCCTTCAGGGTGTACCACCTGTACGAGGACCCCGGCACGGCCGCCCCCCCCCGCCAGTTCAGAGAGCTTCCGGCAAGCGGGCCCCAGGAGTGTGTGGTGCGGATCTATGTGGTGAGGTGCCTCGACCTGCAGCCCAAGGACAACAACGGCCTGGTGAGTCTCAAACGGTTACATTCTGACTTCTCCACTACTTTATACTTTTTTATATATATCTTGTTGGTTAAAATGTGTCATTATTACTGTCCTGTACTTCCGCTGTTACAGTATATATATCTATCTTCATCTGGATTCATGACATCATCACATTCATCACGTGAAGGCATGCTCTGTGTGCTTCCACCTCAGTGTGATCCCTACATTAAGATCAGTCTCGGGAGGAAGACTGTGGACGACAGGGACAACTACAAACCCAACACACTCGATCCAGAGTTTGGACGGTAAGACGACAACACAACGGGTACATAATAATTAATAGATAAAGCATGATATCATATGACGATACCGTATTTGTGGGAATGTCTGGTTTCAGGATGTTTGAGATGTCTTGCTTCCTGCCGCATGACAAGGACCTGAAGATCTCCATCTACGACTTTGACCTGCTGACTCGTGATGAGAAAGTGGGCGAGACCGTGATCGACCTGGAGAACAGACTCCTCTCTCGTTTCAGCTCCTACTGCGGCCTCCCACAGACCTACTGCGTGTAAGACTGTAGTCCAGACCGTCCCACAGACCTACTGCGTGTAAGACTAGTCCACACCGTCCTACAGACCTACTGTGTGTAAGACTGTAGTCCAGACCGTCCCACAGACCTACTGCGTGTAAGACTAGTCCACACCGTCCTACAGACCTACTGTGTGTAAGAATGTAGTCCAGACCCTCCCACAGACCTACTGCGTGTAAGACTGTAGTCCAGACGTCCTACAGACCTACTGCGTGTAAGACTAGTCCAGACCCTCCCACAGACCTACTGTGTGTAAGACTAGTCCACACCGTCCTACAGACCTACTGCATGTAAGACTAGTCCAGACTGTCCTACAGACCTACTGCATGTAAGACTGTAATCCAGACTGTCCTACAGACCTACTGCATGTAAGACTAGTCCAGACCATCCTACAGACCTACTGCATGTAAGACTAGTCCAGACCGTCCTACAGACCTACTGCATGTAAGATTAGTCCAGACTGTCCTACAGACCTACTGCGTGTAAGACTGTAGTCCAGACCGTCCTACAGACCTACTGCATGTAAGACTAGTCCAGACTGTCCTACAGACCAGAACCGCGAGCGTGTTTATTTAGCAGTGGGGCTTCAAAGCAGACCATCATACCGTTGGCCGTTGCTCCGAGTGGTGCACAGCCCACCATTTCAAATCACAGTAACAGAACCCAAGTGTGTGTTGTGTTCTCCTCCAGCTCAGGCATCAACCAGTGGCGTGACCAGCTGAAGCCGTCTCAGATTCTGCAGAACCTGGCCCGGCTGAGAGGGATCCCTGCGCCGGACATCCCGATGGATGCCGGTTCCCTGTGCTTCGCAGGGAAACAGTACAGTCTGCAGGACTTTGGTACGCAACCTGTTGCTCATGCTATGCTGGAGATCAATAGGAGAACTCCCAAGGTCACTCAGTCACTCCTTGCTTGGATCACAATTCTACATTTTCCACTGTACCTGAGGGGACTCTTTAATCAAACAATTATGTCTTTCTTGTATTTTTCAGAGACCAACAAGGTAGCCCACCAGCATCTCGGCCCAGCGAGGGAACGTCTAGCTCTGCATGTCCTCAGGAAGCAGGGTCTGGTACCAGAACACGTGGAGACCAGAACCTTGTACAGCTCCTACCAGCCCACGCTCTCCCAGGTGAGACACACACACACATGCACTCAGGCACATACCTACACACACGGACGGACAGAAACTAATAGTTTAACCCAATAATGTAACTGTACAAGACTCCATATGTGTGCTTAAGTTATGTGTTGCCTAACTTCAGGGAAGAATCCAGATGTGGGTAGACATCTTCCCCAAGAGTCTGGGTCTGCTCAGACCACCAAACGTGATCGAGCCTCGTCGTGCCAAGCGGTAGGATCACGCCTACACAGAACGACATCATGTGTGTTACTTCATGTACCGCGGTGTGGAGCTCACGTGGGGGTGGGTTGTAACAGGTACCACCTGCGGGCCATCGTGTGGAACACCACAGACGTCACACTGGACGACACCAGCATCACTGGAGAGAACATGAGTGACATCTACGTGAAAGGGTACACGGCTGTGATGAACTGTGTTACCCGATAGTAGACAGTGGTGTATATACAATATATTTAACTTGGCACATGAACTCATCCCAAGCCTGTCTGAGCCAGTGGAAAACGAACCCCTAACTAAACAACATCATATTTGGTGAAATATTTTTCTAATTTGTTGAAATGTGGTGCCAGGTGGATGCCAGGCATGGAGGAGGGCAAGCAGAAGACGGACGTCCACTACCGGTCGCTGGACGGAGACGGGAACTTCAACTGGAGGTTTGTGTTTGAGTTCGACTACCTGTCGGCAGAACAGCTGTGTCTGGTGTCCAAAAAGGTGAGTGTGACATCATATCAGCTGGTTCTTACTTTTCTCCGCCGTGGCGTTAAAACGTGGCGTTAAAACGTTAAAACATGCTGGACGCTTCCTCTTTTCCAGAACCGGTTTTGGAATATGGACAAAACCGAATTCAGGATCCCTCCAAAGTTTATCATTCAGATTTGGGACAACGACAAGTTCTCCCTGGACGACTACCTGGGTGAGCGCTGACCTACATGCCTGGACAACTAACCGAGACAGCAGCCACACATAATAATGGTGGACACTGTTGACAGCACTTTAACACAGCGCTGCCCCCTGCAGGCATGGTGGAGCTGGATCTGCTGCGCCTCATCCCTCCAGCTAAGAGCCCAGAGAAGTGTAGCCTGAAGATGATCCCGGGTGTGGAAGGCGGGAATATGTCCAAAGGCCCGCCGGCCAACTCCCTGTTCTCCCAGAAGTCCGTGCGTGGCTGGTGGCCCTGCTTGATCGAGAAGGATGGACGACATGTGATCGGGGTGCGTTATTAAAAATGTGTTGTTAAAAATACACTCACAATCCACACAGGACATCTGCTAGCAACATTGTCTTCTAATTTGGTTCCATGTTTCACAGGGGAAGGTGGAGATGACCTTGGAGATCTTGGAGGAGAAGGAGACGGAGGAGAAACCAGCGGGAAAAGGCCGGGATGAGCCCAACATGAACCCAAGACTAGACACTCCCAAGTGAGACCTGCTTCTGACCTGCTTCTGACCTGCTTCTAACCCTGGTTCTGACCTGCTTCTGACCTGGTTCTGACTGTGGTTATGACCCTGGTTCCGACTGCGGTTCTAACCTGGTTCTGACGGGGATTCTAACCTGGTTCTGACCACATTCTGACCCTGTTACAGACCTGGTTCTGACCTGGTTCCGACCCCTGAGTTCAGATGGATTCCTACATTCCCAAATATCTGTGATGAGATGATGAGTTTCTGGTGAACTGTGTCTCTCCCCCAGCCGCCCAGATACGTCCTTCTTCTGGTTCACCAATCCGTGCAAGACCATGAAGTTCATAGTCTGGCGCAGATTCAAGTGCATCTTCATCATCTCCATTATCCTGCTGATAGTCATGCTGTTCCTGGCAATCCTGTTATACTCTCTCCCCGTACGATCATCTCTTCTCACATCCTCACACACTGTTTACACCAGGTCCTCTTGACTACAGCCTTCTATGGAAATGATGTTCATCAGTAACCTTGTTATGCATGATTGTGTCCACAGAACTACATCTCAATGAAGATAGTGAAGCCATTCTCCTAGTGCTTCTGTCCTGCTGCAGTGAGACCAGGCAGAGCGATGATGGTTCATATAACCAGCGACTGGCCCTCAGAAACCTGCCTGTTATTATTCACATTTTGTTCTTTGGCTTGATTTTGCAATCTACCTTTAAATGCTGATTGAAATCTATGAAATGTAAAGCATTTCAATAAACGTAATGAGTTTTTCTGCTGCTTATATAGTCGTTGACGCCTCTTGTCTGAAACTGACCAATCATCAATCAGGAAGAAACTGCACGACAATAAACCCTGCTTTACGATAGAGTTGCTTGGATACCTAGGCTGCGTCCCAAACTGCACACTACTGGTTTCTGGCGTACCATTCCAATTACGAGTGTATGTTGTTAGACGTAGCGTGGCCACGGCCGATGACGTCACGCTACAAACCCCCCACAAGTGATCGCAGTGATAATAAAATTAAATAAATGGAATGAATGAATTACATACTGCAACTTACATTGAGTTGCATGTTCATTGTGGTTTGCGAGGTTATTCATTAAGTTTAATTTATTTTAAGTGGGTTATCCAAGCGACTTCAGTGTCCGTAGTTTGAACACTATTCTGGATTGAAATCGTACGGCCTCCGAGTACTTTTAGTATTCTATTTTATGAATACTAATATTTGGTACTACTACCGGTACGCACTGCTCTCGCCTACTACGCAGTTCATAGTGTGGAAATTCGGACGCAGCCCAGCCAATTATCCCGCCTCTTTTACAGATACCATGTTTTGATTGGTTGGCGGCGTCAACGCATGACGTCACTCAGCAAGGAATTGAAACGAAAGCAACAATAACACGGGTGGAAGAGGAGGATAATAGTACAAAGACGTGTTTAAGTGATAATATATTGCAGTACTTTAGTGATAATACACAGCAGTACTTTAGTCTCGGACGTCCCGTTTATGTTTAACGAATGTAACGCACATGAACCTGAGACAGGCGTCTGAACGGCTAGCTTAGCAGCCGGCAGCAGCTAGCGGCGTCATCCCTGTTGTCCTGTCAGTGAACAACAATACCCAGTAAACAACAACAAGAACAACAAGGACTACAAGAACAACAAGATGTATGCTTCTAGCCCCACCGCCTCGAGGAGATGACGACAGGATCCATCCACCAGCGCGTCTCTTGTCCGTGCAGGTAGTGTGTCGTCATCATGTTCACAATCCGACGCTATGTACATATATGTTACATATATGTTACATCTATGCAACATATATGTATTATGTTGTAGATGTGTATGTTATATGTTGTTCAAATGCGCCTTTCGTGCAACATTGGGAACGGCTTGTGACGGCTGACCACGCCCACACCTGGTGGTGCAAGGCCCTTCTGACAGCAGCAGGGCCTCGGGTTGGCCTAAGGACTTGTACATGTATATATTCATATACATACTGTATATATGTATAGGTGAGGGTTATTGGTATGTCCCGTAAAGCCATTTAATACTGTAACTGTGGTTAAGGGCTTTATGAATAAAATAAACTAATTTATTTATTCAGTCATTTAACTCCTCCACTGTCGCACTTTTGCTACTACCTTTGCACTTCTGGTTGGATCAGTGCATGTGCAATGACAATAATGTTGAATCTAATCTAATCTAATCTAATCTAATCTAAACTCGCAACACGTCACGGTTCAAAGGGTGTGTACTCATTGCTCATTACCATGTCTGAGATCACCTGATGTCTCCCACCTCTTGCTGTGCACTTTGAACTCCTTTCCCTATGTACCGAAATGATGATGATGATGGTGGAAGTTGCCTTGACACTTTAAACCCCTTTCCGTCTCCGTAGCTCTGATCCTTCTACCTGAAATACTCGCCCACGATGGATCAAGAGATGGAGTCTCAAAGAAGGTACTGACTGTCTGGTACACCTCAGTATCCATATGTAATGTGCATAAATATGTGTGCTTAGTCTCTAATGTTGCTAGCAAGTAGTAATGACTTGCATTTACCGCATGTAAATCTCAAATATGTATATATTTATAGAAGTGCAAACATAATGCACTTATCGTTTTTGGACACAAGGCGTTTTTGGACAGGCGTTGAGTGAAACCTACCTGTATCTGTTCATCACCTGGTCCTTAGTGACCCACATGCTGATCGGACCTCAGAAGGGGCCACGGATGTGAGCGCAACACAACGCAGAGATGGCGGTGTGTGTCCAGATGAACCCACAGCACTGGACATGTCACAAGATTGTGTCTCAATGGAAAATACCCAAGAGGACATGTCTTCTCAGAACCCCATGGACTCAGAGGAGCTGGAGGTCACGCCGGGTGTAGGAGGAACGGCTGAGATGCAAAGTCACAATGGACAGACATCCGACAAGTGGCCCAACTCTCCAGAACCGTCCCCAAGTGAGCCGGTCCGTGCTCCCAATCCACACCACGTCCTCCATCTCAGCCACAGCCCAAAGGAGCTCCGGGGGGACGTGGCCATGCTGAGTCTTGAGAGCCCCGTCCGTAAACCACTCCCTACCGCCGCCGCCGCTCTGGACACTGAGAACCGGGGTGCAGACCGCTCAGGGGTCTTGGAGCCAGAGTCGGTGCCACGGGTCGCAAGAGTGGACCCTAGAAGTGTTTCTCAGGACAGGGCCCAGGCGGTCGCCATGACGATGACCAAGGATGCCGAGAAGCCTGCATGCGTTGGGTCGTCTCGTACGAACCATGACTCCGGCGGACGTCACACAGGAACCGCTTCTAGAAGGTACTGTTTAATCCAGAGTTCTGTTTAATTACCACTAGGTATAAAGCAGAGACAGAAAACAACAAAGTCTCTGCTGAGATGAAGTGTCTCTGTGGCTGGAGAGCCAGCCCCTCTGTGCTCCCATTCCAATACCAGCCGTTGTGCACTGACCCCTCCTGACCCCTCCTGACCCCTCCCGATCCCTCCCGACCCCTTCTGACCCCTTCTGACCCCTCCTGACCCCTTGTCTCTCTCTCTGTTGTCAGCTTTGCGTTCTCGCTGGACGACCTGGACCAGGCCTGGCTGGGGACGCCCATCGAGGAGCTGAACCGCCTA
Organism: Malacocephalus occidentalis; assembly: GCA_900312585.1. Lineage (NCBI taxonomy): Eukaryota > Metazoa > Chordata > Actinopteri > Gadiformes > Macrouridae > Malacocephalus > Malacocephalus occidentalis. Next base: position 7,992 of record OMOU01045039.1, read on the forward strand.
CCCCAGTGTGCTCCTCTGCTCTCCCACCTGAAGTCCACGGCCAGCCACACAGTCACCATCCGGGTGAGCTGTCCTCCTCTCCTCCCCTCCTCCCCTCTTCTCTTCCTCTCTTCCTCCTCCTCTCCTCTCCTCCCCTCCCCTCCCCTCATCCTCTCCTCATCCTCTCCTCATCCTCCCCTCCTCTCCTCCTCTCCTCCTCTCCTCTTCTCCTCCTCTCCTCCTTCTCCTCTTTGTGTTGTCAGTTTGTCTCACGGCTGTCTGTCAGGCAGGAAGAGATGTTGAGCGATCCATGCATGAGGCTGTTGGTAACATGGTGGCCATGTCTGTGATGCATGGAGAGACCGTTGTTGTGGACAGTGGGCTGCGTCTGTGATGCATGGAGAGACCGTTGTTGTGGACAGTGGGCTGCGTCTGTGATGCATGGAGAGACCGTTGTTGTGGACAGTGGGCTGCGTCTGTGATGCATGGAGAGACAGTTGTTGTGGACAGTGGGCTGCGTCTGTGATGCATGGAGAGACAATTGTTGTGGACAGTGGGCTGTGACTGTGAGGCATGGAGAGACAGTTGTTGTGGTGAGGAGGGTGGCTTGAGTCTGGAGTGTGAATGCAGCACCAACCCCCAGAGGGCCTCTTGTCAGTAAAGCTCCCATCACATCACTAGTGTGTTCTCTTCTCAGTCCCTAAGGAAAAGTGACACACACACACACACACACACACAGAAACACAGAGTGTCTAATTTAGCGCAGGTGTTTGCAGCGGCTGGCCCCAGACATGTTTTACGGTCTCCTGGAACAGGTAGACATTTATGTCGGAGTCGGAGCAAAAACTCATATTATTGTGCCGTGTGTTATTGTGTTCGTAATTGTAACAATGGTCTATGACATAGCATTCAGAATGAAATAGCTTTTGTCTTCTATCAGCTCAGTTATCTATTGGTCATGATTGTTTCTTTGGACATAATACATAATACTTTATTCATCAAAATGCAACATTCTAATCTGATTAAGTAGAGCAGGAGTGAACTTCCCCCCCACTCCCCAAAACATGTGGTTGAGTAAAGCCGGCCGTTGCAATGTGGTTGTTGCAGACGGACCTCCTGAGAGAGGGCGAGGTCCCCGTCCAGTATCCGTCCAAGTTCAAGGACGTGTGGGACGACATGTCCGTCAAGATGCCCTGCTCCGAGAAGAACCTCTTCCCGATGGACACGGAGGTACCGGCGACACACACACACACCAAGCATCAGCCCCGGAGACGCGTCAGAGGATGGAATGAACAGAGAATGCCCTCGCATGCACGCGTTCGTACACATTTATTACACACACACACACACAAACTAATTTGATAATCTAGGTGTGGTTAGGTGTGTTTCACTCCCAGACGAAAGGTCCTTGGTTCGGAACCTGAGGCCTGCAGTCTACCTGGAGGGTTAGGGTTAAGCAAGATGACCCCCCTGACCCTTACCTGACCCTTACCTGACGACCATCGTTACTCATCGAGACACGGGGTGCGCTGTCCTTCCTGTCCTCTCAGTGTTGCTCAGTCAAGTGTGTGTTGTTGTCGTGCAGGACGGGGGCGGTGTGCAGAGTCGCTGGGCGCTGATCCACACAGCCTTGACCGTTGAGTTCAAGAGTTCCCTGGACGTCCGGGTAAGGAGGAGACTCTCACCAGGGCTTCCATTCACTGTCCCGTTCTTCTTCATCCTCATTAACCTGCAGGGTTTCAGTAAGACAGCCGGACTACACGTTTAAAACCTAGACGATGCATGTCTTGCGTGCAGGACGCGATCCTGCGGTACAACACAGCCCACGCCAAGAAGTGGGACTTCACCGCCCTCAACCTGCTGTGCACCGAGGTGAGCTACAGCTGCAAGTTAACGCTCCACGTCTCGGACGGACACATCAAGTAAAGGGTGGAGCTGTGTGGGAGTTGCGGTCGGAGTCACAATTGGGTGGTGCTGAGGTGATGGATCCTTCATGGAGTCATCGCTGAGTCATGGAGCATGTGTAATGCCACTCCAGGGTGTGTCATTGCTGCTCTGTACCTGACTGGTGGATGGACAGCATAACCGGTCTCGTCTAACCAGCTACTTTGAGCAGTTCAACAGCATAACTTGTCTCGTCTAACCAGCCGATTGGTTCTCTCCAAGTGAACGCTTCTCTCTGTTTGGCTGCCAGCTCACCTGTGCGTGCGTGCGGTAGGCACAGAGCATGGCAGCAGCAGCAGCAGCAGCTGTTGCAGGTAAACCAGGGAATCCCCATCATCCCCCCCTGTCACACACACACACACAAACACACACACACACACACACACACTCTGCTTCTGTAATGGCTCTCCGCTCATCAGAAACATCTGACTTGCTCCCCAGTAGTATTTTCCACCCCTTTCTGGTTATTCTGGTACATTGAGCTGCTTCTATCCACAGCAGCTTGTGGTGGAGTGGTTGTCCTCGAGGAGCAGGGATGGTTAGGCTCAGGGATTCTGACAGGCTGAGGACATCCCATAATAATGCTCAAACTTGTTGTGCTACTAATTCTCTTCATGCTTCCTATATTTATCACCATATCTAATGCCACCTACAGGATCATCGTGTGTTGTGCTTCTAGAGCACAACACTGTTTAGCTGTCCAGAATTATTATTTCTTTATGTATGTATACTGTATTGTAGCAAAGTCACTGCCACAATGCCACGATAGTGGCTTTTCCGGGGTTCTTCTGAGTAAAAAGGAGACCACCAGCTTCCAAAATAATACGGGGTTTAATATTCAACGAAACTCGCTCACTCGCGTTTAAATAAAATATGATGCAGCAGGTTGGGGCGGAATGCCGGGTTCACGGGAGTCCAGGGGGCTAGGGCGTGTGTAGTCCCTCCGGTCCACTGCCGCCATGTATGCCCAGCCTCTCCTGCAGGAAGAGTGCACAGGTGTTATTTATATACCTCGTTAATTGCACTCATTCACTACAGCTGCGTCCTATCCAGGTACTCCGGCCGCTCCGCTCCCCTGTCACTGCGCGACACGCCCCCTCATGGCTCACACATCCCCGTCGCC
>OMOU01045040.1:0-10793 GCA_900312585.1 Malacocephalus occidentalis
GGAACAACAAAAAAAGTCACAAAATATTCTCGTATTCATGCTGCATGAGTTGACCTGCGTGTTCGCTATCCCCATGCGTCTGTCACAAGCCTTGGCTCAGCTCAGACTGTGAATGTGCTTTGTGTGCACACACACACACACACACACACACACACACACACACACACACACACACACACACACACACACACTTAGCAGGGCTAATGGCTGCAGCAGTGCTTGGTCAGAGTAACACTCATGTCTAATGTCCTGGATACGGGTGGACAGGCTGCTTGTGCAAGCTCTGAAACCATACAATGGCCCCCGTGTACGTTAAACATCTGCAGGGGACATCCAGGGACTCCTCACAGAAGCAGCGCTGTCTTCCCATTAAATAAGACAAACACTCAAATGTAATTGAAATGAGGACCATTCTCACACCTTCAAGGGACATTTCCCACACTTCCTGGGTGTACACAAGCAGAGCCTCTCACCGTGTCCGAGGGGCTCTCCAGCAGGAAGTTGATGGCTCTGTTGACATCATTGTTGCAGTCATGGAGGGCATCGCCACACTCATCCTGGGTCTTTCCACTCACTTCAATCAGCTGTGATATTGGCCAAGACAAATGGAACGCATCATTGAAAATAAATGTTAGAACAGTACCCCACACACACAAAAAGCAAGACTGAATTCACAAAACACACATTACCTGTTTGACCTTGTCCTCAAAGTCAGCATCATTTTTCTCATGGGTCACATTGGCCAGACGAATCTGTTCTGCCGTAGGCTAAACAATGATCAAACGTGACAACATTTGTGTACAAAGTTATTTGACCGATTATATAAAAAGGGGATAATCGTGCAGAAATATACTTTCATTAATGAACAAAAAGCAGTCATCAGTATGCATGTCTAAACGAGTGGCATTGCAGTAAATAAAGCATCTTCAAATCAAACTGAAGACGACGGAGATCCTTCGCGCACCTGGATCTGCTTCTGTGTGGTTTGTGTGTTGGTGGGCAGTGTTCTATCCCGAGTAGTGCGGGCAGGACTGCTCACCACTGAAGTCATCATATACAGTATATACAAAACAATGTATGTACAAAATAGAAAAAATCTAGAGGGGAGACAAAAAGAACAATGCAATTAACACAAGTGATATAGTGCAACTCGGCGATATATTGTGTCATGTTTTGAAACAGAGCATCAAAGAGCTATTCAAATGTCTGACTCAGGGCCTACAAATGCATAATGAACACACAAACACTTGGGTGTTTTGAACGACTCCATGTAAGACTAGAAGCCCATCTGTCGCACAACCACTGGTTAAATTTAGACATTCAGGAGAGGGGGCAACGGGGTATCGGTTTACACCCTTAACCCCCCCCCCACACACACACAGACACACACACACAACCACCTACCACCCCTTCGCACGCAACAGAAAAACATGAATATGTTCACCCCAGGAGACCCGGATCAACGCCTTTACCTCCATCTCTGGTCTACCACAGCTGTACGTGTGCACACACACTGTAGGCTGACAACCGTCAGGTGGTCTAACGGGCGGTCTGCGACTACCTGACCGACCCGGCGGTGTGACGCAGTTGGTCGTAGCGTGGTAACGCCGACTTGCCAACGGTATCAGTGCTACGTTACATAACTTAACCAAGTTCTCGGTTATTTGGGTGCTTTCTATACACTTTGTGAACGACATGTCGCCTGTGGGGGGGACGACGACACAAGACTTAAAACTCCCTGGACAACATGGCCTCGGCTCACACACGTCTTGTTTTGGCGTCGCACGTGTAAAAGGCTCCGTGCTAAAGTAACGTGTCGACGTCCAGCGGGTGGGCTTGTTATTAACACACGCAAAGTAGCCGCAGTAGTTGCGGCTCGGACGAAACTCGAAGCCGCGCATTCGCAGCAGGGCTGGTGTTAGCCGGAGCCCGGCGGGTGTTAGCCGGAGCCCGGCTGTCTGGTTGTTGTCTTTGTTCCAACATGGAGCCCAGAACACAACAGAGCAGAGCCGTCGCCTCCACCGGGCCACGGTGGCTCCGCCGAATGACCCCCGCCAGGCTACTAGCCCGGCACCGGCAGACCCCCCAGCACCCTGGCGGGGGGAGACCGGGAGGAGGGAGGGGAGGACGGGGACAGGGAGGAGGGCTCCTTTGTGTGGCCGCTAGCCTCCTTAGTTAGCCGTTAGCACAGCGGGCTAGGTGTGTTAGCGTAGCTGGCATAGCAGCCAACACGAAGGATACAAAGAAACGCAGAATCTGTCGCACAAACCAGAACATTTACACGTAACTCGCCACGTCGACTCGTATCCGACTATTACTTGTATTCGTTTAAACCGTTTCCAACCAGAACGAAACCACCGAACGCGTGGCCCGCTAATGCTAGGCTACTGCGACGACACGCTAGCGTTTTCCTCCGTGCATGTGTGCGGCGCTAACGTCGAGCTACGAGCTAACGCAGCTAACTAGGGAAACTCCCACGACAACAGAACGGGTGGAAACTTGACGTGCGCAAACAACAGAAGAACGGTCGCGTTTATTGTACACATTACGAGCAAAGTCACCGACGGCTTCGTCTGTCACGTTAAGGGGGGCGAATTTTGGATTCGTTAACATTTCACCAAATTATGTTCCGCTCCTACCTGCTAACACGCTTCACTCAGCCAGCAGCAGACGCCGTCACGTGACCAACCGCGCCGTAGTTTAACGTTGGGAGGGCGAGTGTGCCAATCGGAGCCCGTATAGCAGGGCCAGGTCGGAACGGGCCAATCGGAGCCCGTATAGCAGGGACAGGTCGTAACGGGCCAATCGGAACGCGTCTAGCAGGGACGCGGGGGACGGGCCAATTAGAACCGGTCTAGCAAGGGGAGGTCGTGGCGGGCCACTCAGAACCCCGTCGAGCAAAGTGAGGTCGTGACAGGCCAATCGGAACCTGTCCGGCAAGGACAGCCGGGCGGACGGGCCAATCAGAACCCGTATAGCAGCGGCAGGAGGGGCGTAGGGCCAATCACAACCCGTCTAGCAGGACGGGCGCTCCTAACGACATTTCCATGCGCGGTCCCGTGAACGAGCGCGCATAACATAACTCATCTGATCAAAAACAATTCCAAGACAACAATGTACACTAAATAAACACTTTATTACACACGTTTCAACAAACAAAATGCATTCAACAGCGATATTGATAGAAAGAGTATATAAAATAAAAATGTGGTGTGAATTGTGTGATTTAAATATCGAAACGAAAATGATTTCTGAAAGCTGCCTTTTTGTGTCAAATGTGAGTGTGAGTAATGTTCATAGATATACTTACATCTCCGAAATTAGCTGTAAATACAACTAATTAGGACCAACAAAGTTTCACTCAAGACTTTGATTATTCACACATCATGTGAAACCATACGACCTTCAGAAATATTGAATGGTATCAGAATTAAACAATCACAGAAGACTCACTACTGATCGTATTATGATTCAATTACATACATTTTCGAGATGATTTAAATAAAATAATAAATATCTGTACATACCTCAATGTATATCCCTGCCTATACTGCCTATACTCAATGTATAGTGTACATGTACATGTATATATATTTATTAAGTAATTTAACCGCTCCACTGTTGCACTTTTGCTACTACTTTTGTACTTCTGGTTGGATGCTAACTGCATTTCGTTGTACTCTGTGCATGCGTACTCTGTGCAATGACAATAAAGTTGAATCTAATCTAATCTAATCTAATATTTTCTATATTATCACCCAATCATATTGCTTGTGAGATCTTGGTTGTGGTCGGTAGGTTGAAGGTACAGCTGAATCTGGGACCTCATGCGCTGAACGCACCGCGCCCTACTGTCCATGATCTCCTCCAGACGGCAGACGTAGGCCCCGAACGCCTGCATGGCAGCCACCAGGAAAGAGAGACAGGGCAACAGAGACAGGACAACAGAGACAGACAGGACAACAGAGACATGTCAACACAGACAGGGCAACAGAGACAGACAGGACAACAGAGACAGGACAACAGAGACAAGGCAACAGAGACAGACAGGACAACAGAGACATGTCAACAGAGACAGGACAACAGAGACAGACAGGACAACAGAGACAGGGCAACAGAGACAGGGCAACAGAGACAGGACAACAGAGACATGTCAACAGAGACAGACAGGACAACGGCGACATGTCAACAGAGACAGGGCAACAGAGACAGGACAACAGAGACATGTTAACAGAGACATGTCAACAGAGACAGGACAACAGAGACAGACAGGACAACAGAGACAGGGCAACAGAGACAGGACAACAGAGACAGGACAAGCATGGGCAATCAAGGCTAAATCAGCTTTGGTAAAAATGCCCGCTCAGCATCTGTATGCCCATCATGAACTGATGAAATAACCCATTTCAACATGAATACAGATGATTTACCCATTTGGTTAGCATGTTGTATCAGATGAATACAGATCATTAATACAGGTCATTCGGCAGGTGCTCTTATCCAATGCGACTTACAGAGTGCAGAAAGAAAAGAGGACATCTGACCATTAATGATTTCATTTGCATGAACTATTTCTTGCAAGTCGCCTTGGGAAAAAGTATCTTTTTATCCAAGACACATGACGACTAAAAGGCAGGCGGTGAGAAATCGAGCAAGTCATATGTTATGGTAATATCTTTTATCTGTTATGATAACACAAATGTCGTTTCTCTGACCATGTCCTGCTGCTGGCTCAGCAGCGCCTCTTCCTTACGGCCCAAATGCTCCATTTGCTGGAGCAGCAGTAGATGGGCGTCGACCACATGCCACCTGAACAGCAAAGAGAGACAACAACCACGTCTAGATGAGTAACAATCATCGTAATGATGCCACATTAATAAAAAAAGAATAATGTTCCAAGAGAGAAGTTGCAGCGGGGATGAAAATATAATATGTCCAACACATGTTTAGAATGCGAGCACTGTAATTGTAATGTAGTGTTGTGGACACTTTGGCATGTTGTGACACTCACTGTGCATGTTCTAAATTAGCCCGGGGAGAGGCATGGATGGGAGTAATCTGCTGACGCTCGGCCCTTCCTGCTGGAGATCCCTGACTCATTCTGTCAGGGGCTGAGGACTTGTGGCCGATATGGGGGCTTAGTGGGTCGTCGGAGAGACCCGATCCCTGTGAACGAGCCCCGTGTCTTGAGCTCTCCTCCAACAGGCTCACGTCCCTTTCTGATTGGCTTGTGGAAATGGAAACCCCCGGCGGATGATTGTGTGTGTGCCTCTGACACGCTGATGTGCTGTGGCTGGACGGTGTCGGGTTGGTGTCAGGAATTTGTGCACCGCCTGCTTTCCAGCGGTGCTGGGGGAAGAGGGGCCGGGCGTCCGGAGGAGATGTTGCAGGACGTGACGGGGGCTCGGCGGGGGACGCCGTGGCTCCCAGCCCCCCGGTCCCCGGCTGGCTTCTGGAGCCCGTCGTGACTGCAGCTTCCTGCAAGCCAATGGGCAACACTACAGGGAAGCACGGCGCACCAAACTCCAGTCACCATTCAACCAAAATGTTACCTTGTCACCCTATTAGCTCTAAAACAGAGGTGATCGATATCGTATTGAAAATGAAATCCGCACACACTCCCTGATCCATTTAGTCTCAACTAAATGTTAGGTTTAATGTACTTAACCATTTGCAGATAAAACTCACTTACTCATTTCCCAAAGCAGGTCTCCATCCCCCTTAGAATCTGGCTGTTCACGGCACCTGTTGAAGGCACTAGAAGATACCTTGTCCCCACGCTGTGTAGCAAGGGGAGATGGGTTTTGTGGTTGAAACCAAAGGGAATCTGGTATTTCACGTTTGACTGCAACATCAGCCCTCCCCGATTCCCATTCACTGGTGATAACCACTGGTGGTGATGGACACAGTGACGGCAGAGGTGGAACAATGTTGGACCTGTTGTCGTGGTCCCTGGACTCGAAGGAGAGGTCCCCAAATTGAACGCCGGTCGAGCGGTGGTGTGTGGGCTCGCAGGCAGGGGAGAGAGGCCTCTCTGCAGGGGCGAGGTGTTGAGGAGATGGGTCTCGGCGAGGGCAGTACAGCTGGTCCCTGTGAAAAAGTTGGTTATTGTTACGATAGCCGTAGCGTCTTCCCTTGATCCAATCATTGCTGTCTTCCTCTTCAAACGCAAGGTCTGAGGAGGACGCGAGGCATATTTGCCTCCAGAGTTCTTCTGGGTCACTGGAGGATATCCCTGAGACCTCCTGACTCAACGGTGCTGTCGTGGCCATGGGGCCCGTCTCCTCTGTTGGTGTTGTTGTCACCCAAGCCCACCTTCTCTGTGCCTCGTCTCCTGGCCACTCCCTCTCTATCTCTTCTCCTTCGCCAGTCACTCCCCTGGACTCCCCCACCTCTCTATCATAGTGCACGTCCGCATCGGCCGGGACCTGTTGTTTGGTGAGCAGCCCACAGTGTGGCCCGGGACCCCTGGCTCCGTCAGCACCATCTGAGCTCCGCATGCTCTTGGATCTCTCAGAGAAGAACATGACAGGAGGAGAAGTCCGAATGGGTGCAGCAACATTAGCGCTGCCAGCAGGCTGGTGTCCATTGGCGACACCAGGCGGTATCTCAATACAGGCTCTGTACACGGTCAGCAGCTCATGGAGGCCACGGTAAACGATAGGAGAGAGGGCCAATCTGGGGGAGGATGACGAAGAAGAGGCAGACACAGTTGGTGGATTTGAGGAGGAAGAGAGAGAGACATTGACAGAAGAAGATGATCCTGAGGGATGGGCAGACTGCAGTGCAGCCAAGGGCGGGAACTGCTGAAGCTGTTGGTGATACAATCTGAGATGCCTTTCCTCCTCCTCCCTGCCTCCAGCTCTCAGCAAATCGCCTCTCCTTTCCCTCAGTCCGGCTCTCTGTGACTCTAGTGGATCGTTCCCTTCCTCGTTTCCGCTGTCTCCATCTTCGCTGTCGCTCCATCGGCCCGGTCTCCTCTGTCTCTGTTCCTCGTCCCTTCGTTCTGCTGGACATCTGACTGGTGTGAGGTGTTCCACGGCCATATCTCGTTTCACGTCTCTGTCCCTGATTCCACCCCCCCTGGACCTGACGCTGTCCTTGGGCGTGGAGCAGAGAACGGCCCCAACTGTGGGCTGCCTTTTACGAGGTGAGTCGGGTCCAAGAGGTTCTCTGTGGCATCTCATCTCAGGTGTGAGACGCTCAAACCCAGTGTCTCGTTCCCTGCCTCTTACAGCGCCGCCATCTTCCCTTGGACTGTTCTTGGGGGCGCCAAGGTGTGCACCGGCCACTGGCAGCCGCTTGGGAGGCGTGTCTCTGTGGTTCAACTTTGAACCCTTTGGGGAACTTCTGTTCTGTGTGTTTGTGTCGCCACGGTTACTGGTGCTGGTTTGATTGGGTTTAGACAAAGAGGTTCGTCCTCCTCCCCTCAACTCCTTCACCCTATCGGAGGTGAAAACAGCGATGGGAGGTCAAATAGCAGCAAGGGATCCCTTGTAATCTTCCACGTAACTCCTTGTCAAACACGAAAAGAGAAAAAGCTTGCCTGGCAGCATATCTCAAGGTGTTGAGTGTGTGTTCGGTTGCTTGGAGACCCGGTGAGATGTTGGCGATCATACATGTCTTGGAGTTACCCACAAAGGAGTCCTTCAGAACCTGCAACAGAAGAAGAATCCCACCACACAGAACAACGGCCACATTACCGCACGCTACTCTGCAAAATCTCATGTGTAATCCCTAATAAACCAAATAAAAACCAAACCAGTGGTGTGCATTTGTGCGCGTACCTGAGTGAGTTTGCTTTGTCTGAAGGGCGTGTGGGAGTGCTCTTGATCAAGGGAGCGGATGCACTCTTTAAGCTGAAGAAAACCAATGCAAGTGACCGACGTTGTGGCATCGCTGTAAGACACGCTGTGATTCCATGATGTGTGGCTTAACGCACCGTCAACAGACTCTGGTTGATCTCAGCTCCCTCCATACGAGTCTGGCGGTCAGGTTCTCTGGAGTCCACAGCCCTCTCGCTACCTGCCAGGTCCACAAACCACATCCTGAAGACACACACACACACACAGACTCTCGTTATTCATGCCCAGAGGAACCAGTTGTTGCCGTTCTTCCTCTTCTGTGGTGGTGGTGGTGGTGGTGACCTGCCGGCCGGCTGCTGCTGCTGTCCACGACGTCTCAGCTGGATCTGGAGAAGAGCGTGGGATCTGGAGGAGACGGGGTTCACTCCGCTCACCCCCTGGGTCCTCACCTCCGCGGCCCGACTGACCACCTTCCACGGCAGGAGAGCAGGAGAGGAGACGAACAAGATCAGTTTAGGATGAAACTAGACGGTTACTCTGTTAAACGGTGCATCAGGTCTATACATTTAATAAGGGTATTCATCTATTAATAGAAATGGACAAAATAATCGACATTATACGATGGGTTACTTGTACGGCCTCGTCACTTCATATGTAACGTATTCTAGGTCAGAGTGGTGAGCACAATATTCCAGGACACAGCCAGTCCGATGGAGGCCGTTACCTCCATTACGGCCTCCACACTGTCGACCGGGGCCTCCTTCAGACCTGCTAGCTGTACCACTCCCTTCCCATCCTCTCGGGCAAACAGTCTGGAGGATGGCAGACACAAAATACACAGAAGACGTCAAAAACAATCAAATTCATATCATTATTTGAAGCTAGTATGAAGCTAGAATGTACGAGGTGGTACAGATTTAAGCTAGGCCCCAAAACATACACAAACCATGACAATGCTGAGATTAGGAGGGGAGAAACCATAACCATATCACACACACACACACACACACCGCTTCCTGCGGTCCAGCAGGTCGTAGAGCTGCCCACAGTAGATCTCTAAGAAGCTGATGTGGACGAGCAGGCCGTGCGGCGCGCGCGTGGCGTGCAGGCGTGTGAAGATGTCCCGGGCGGCCAGCGCGTACAGCCCCGGCCCGCCCCCAGGGGAGCCCAGCATGGTGTGGGTCTTCCCCGCCCCTGTCTGGCCGTACGCAAAGCAGGTCGACTTGCCACTGCCCCCCCAGGAACACAGAGGATGTTAGGAAGAAGAAGAACAAGAAGAACAACAACAATTTATATTTTAATAATGAAAAAAGAATCATTGATCCCAATGTCAAAGCCATGCGTACAGAACAGTAGTACAATGTCACTGTCAGGCACAATTAGCCACGCCTATATCTGCAGTCCTGAGTCAGAGTGCGGTGTTGCCCACCCGCTGAGCATGTGCAGCACCAGGGGGAAGGCGGTGGTCTGGTACACTTCCTGGTTGGAGCTCTGCTCCCCAAACACCTGGTCAAAGTAGAACCTGTGCTGTAGGGACAGGGAGATATCACACGCTACAGCATGTAGGATGCTACAACACGCTACGACATGCAACACGCAAGAGGCTTACGTCATTGGAATTGTTCCTCTGTTATTATTAGAACCGTATCCCCTGCTGAACAATGTATGTCTTTCCTTGTGTAACACGACGGCCGTTCTGTCTACTTGGTAATGTAGATATTAGTTCTGAATTATAGTTCTGATCACAACCGACAGGTTGTCTGTTTAATGCTTCATGTAATGTTATGTCTTTCATAACAGAAATGAAAGAACAGACATCTCTGTCATTGTCCGACACAGAAGTAGGCGGAGCTAGGTGGTCAGGGGGGTGTTTCCTGGGTGTCCCATCGAGACGGCGGTTGGCGGGGGTGGGGCACGCGCGTGAGGGTGACTCACCAGCAGTACGTAGGGCCGCAGGTCCACGGTCGCTCTGCTCTGGTGCAGCAGGACGCAGTTGCCCCCCTGGGCTGTCACCACGTCGGCCTCGCCACACGCAGCCTCGGCACGCGTCAGACACCGCTTCCGCATGCACACGTGAATGCGCTGCTGCCCGTCGGCGTGCCTGCAGCGCGCACGCACACACACACACACACACGCACACACACACACACGCACACACACACACGCACACACACACACACACACACACACACGCACAAGTCGTGAGCATTGGGACACACAGATGAACAAATGAGGACATAAGAAAATAAGATGTAAAATCAGAGGCATGCAAATACAGTATCCAGTCAAATGATGCACAGCAAGTTGCCCACGATGTTATCCCTCACATGTGAAACAAGACAACAGCTTTTGTGATTCAGTGATTGTGCTCGTTAACGCATATTATTCAAGCATGATGCAACGACAACAGGAATAAATGCAACTCACTTCTTGCGGGGTCGTGGAGAAGGCTGTAAAGGCAGTCCATAGTTATAGTAACCCGCTGCTCTGCCAGAACTGTACACGGGTGTGGGTTGGGTCCTCTGACTACAAGTCCCAGAATGCTCTGCACCACGGTGACCGGGTTTTGCTGGCCTTGAGAATCCTTCCTTTACCTTGGATTGGTTGCGCCGCCCCGATCTGACGATTGTGTGTCTGGGATTAAGATTCAGATTAGGTCTGGGATTAGGTCTGGGATTAGGTCTGGGATTAGGCGTGGGCAACAGCTTGCGAGTGGAGACCAGCCCTGCAGACGATGGTGTCGGAACGCTGCTCACTGGTGTTTGGAATATCGTGTAACATTCAAATAAACAGTTTGTACAACCACCTATTGTTATGTATTGCAATGTGTTTTTTAGTGTGTTGGCTGTGATCAAGACTCAAGGCTCTCCAGCCAGCACCCCGTCACTCCACAATATCACTATTCCATTTATCATTTGTACTTTGCCGCTTGTAACTGGAATGCTTTGTTACTTCTTTGCATGTCCTTTATGACACCCATTGCCCTCC
>OMOU01045042.1:0-11647 GCA_900312585.1 Malacocephalus occidentalis
GAACGGCCCTTTCTGTGTGGAGTTTCCATGTTCTCCCCGTGCTCCCTGGGGTTCCTCCATATATATACATTGTATATATAACCCCTCTAAAAACATGGAAGAAGGCCGTCGCCTGACCAGCGGCGGTTGGATCGAGGTGGTCCCCGGGCGCTGCACTAGCTGCCCACCGCTCCTGGCCTGACCGCGGAGGAAGATGGCCATGGATGGGTTAAAAGCGGAGGACCAATTTCACGGCGACACTTATGGGGGCGTGTGTGTGTGTGTGTGTGTGTGTGGGGGGGGTTGGGAGGGCCGCCGTGCACGGGTGTACAGGCATGGTGTTAACTGTGACAATAAAGACGGGGGGTTGTCCGTCCGGTAATTATTATTATTATTATTAACATGAATGCAATTAGTATGGTAGTCGGATGCCTGCATGACAAGCTATATTTATAAACACTCTTAAGCTATGTGAGAGTAAATATAGGGGGCATGGTTGGACAACCATTGATCCATCTGTTGCTCTACAACAGGGTAATGCATGTTAGATGGTAATTAACGCTAAATAACCCTGTATGCATAGCCCCGGCTGTCTAGACATGACGTCACGGCGTGACGTATTAGAGGCTACAGCCACAAGCCATATCTTCTATAGCGGCCATCTTTTCATTGTGTTTACGCGCCTGATCAAGTATAGACTCTTCGGTTATCCAGTCGATTGTTTGCTTGCAATTGTTAGTATGCCCTATTGTGTGGCATTCGGGTGCAATCAAAGGGCAGAGAAAGGGATTTCTTTCTTTAAATTCCCCAAAGATCCGGAGTGTATACGCGTTTGGGAGCATCGGTGTGGCCGAGGTGGAAAGGATTGGAAATCTACCGCAAAGACTATTATATGCTCCAGACACTTCGAAAAATCGCAGTATGACCGTGATCCAGAGGCTTTGGCAGCACTTGGATACCCCAATGCCCGTCCGAGACTGAGGAAAGATGCTTTGCCGACATTGTTTGCAACAAAAGTATGTCACCATGACAATACGCCCGTTTCTGCGAGCGTGTGCAGTACAGAGAAATCGAAGAAGCCCATGAGAGCCTTAGTGAAACGCAGAAATCGAGAGGTACCTATACGTGTGTGTGTGTGTATATACATCTATATATATGTGATGTCATGGGGCATAATAAACATAATTTGTGATTGCTGTGGCAGGTGAAATGGTACTCGATGCGCAACATGTTTTCGCGATACAAACGACGGCCCAAGACAACGACGCACGGATTGTTCATCATTTGTCGCAAAACGAAGCCCACTAGCAAGACTGCAGATATATTTAGAATTGGCAATACTACTATAGAATTCTATATTTAGAATGCATTGCATTCCACTACTCTGAAGTCATACAGTATTGTATGCGTTCATGGATTTCGTTATATGTATATAAAACTGCCTGTTAGGAGTTGCCTTATCAGAATACCAACGTCAGCCAGATTTACTTTATCCTTATTTCTGTGGTAACGTTTAAGAGGTTTAAAGGACAGATGGCTTATTTAGATTACATTAATTATCGTTTGTCAGATCACGATCAAGGCTCGTCGGTTGATACTGTCTCTGTGTAAGGCTGGGCTACATGTCAGCCCCAAGTAGGCATCAATGTTATTTATTAGGATATGCATGAAGTCTAGCATGCCAAGGGGGAAAGCAATCTTCGTAAAGTTATCATCTTGATGCGCTGTAAAGTTGTATTTTATATTCAAGCATTTTGTTAATGGAGGCCAACATCTAAGTTCCCAAATCCACAGGATGCATTGGATCCTGGCAAGTCACCAAAAGCATGCAGAGTTCCTCCAAATGTAAGGTAAGTGTAAATAGAAGTGCATCAGACAATGTGTGTCAATTTATAATAATTTCCTATTTGTTAGTATATTAACTAATGTCTAGATCTACATACGTGTATGTGTTGACAGACGGGAACACGACGTGGTAGAGACTAGAAACAAAGAGAGCTTTGGAGAAACCACTGAAGATATTTCAGCACAAAATAGAGGTGAGTTTATTGTTAAAACATTCACGGAAATAGTTTTTCATCTTCAAACATTACACAGCAGACCAGTGTTAATAAAAATATGATATGAACATAAACAACATTATATATAATACACCTCCACACACACAAAGTTCTGAGTCTGCTTGGTTAGTGTTGTGTTTTTTTGTATTTGCTTGGCATGCTCAAGGTTGAAGTTTGGTTTGCTCCAAATAGCTGCTGTTCTGCCCCTGCCTGGTGGACAGGGGCATTGGGATGTTAACAGCACTACACTGGTCCATGAAATAACAGCTTTTCTGGTAAACTCTAGGACCTAGCTTCAAAAGCATAGTTTTATAGACCCACAGTTACTTTATAATGTGTTATTCTTTTGTGTGTCTGTAGTTTTTGAAGTTGTAATAGCCTGCCATTTTTCTATTTGGTGTGACTTAACAGGATATCCCATGTCTGTTTTTATGCATCACAGGCACACGGAAAAGCACTGATGTTGGTGTCAGCACCTCTAATGAAGCTATCAGAGCATCAGGGCTACTTGCATCAACACTGATAAAGAGCCCACGCAAGAGACCTCGTTTGGAGCCGGAGGTGAGAGCGTGTGTGCGTGTGCGTGCGTATGTGTGTGGGCTGGTTGATAAAACGATCTTGGACCAGGATTGTGATAAAAAATGTATCAATTACAAACAATAAGCCTCAACATTTTTACTCTATGGGTGGATCTCACAGCCTTTCACGCAGCACAAAGAAACATGACAACAGCAGTTTTTGGCACATACACCGTCATTTCCTACTGTGAGGCATTGTTTCATGTCTGTAAAAACTAAGGCAATAAATCAGATTCTGATATAATCGAATAATGAAGGAGATCGAAAAGAAGCACAGATATCACAAGTGCAGTGATCAATATGGAAAAAAATGTGTGTTCATTCAATGTAATATGTATTTATATTGCAAACATGGGTCATATGCAAAACCCTTCAATGAAACCTCAACCCTAATATGAGACCCAGATATGAGACAATGCAGCGGTACCTAAAATATAATGTCTTTCCCTCTGTGTCTGAATCCCATCGCCATATCAGATTCAGACACGGAGCGAAAAGAGTTACAACCCAGTCAACCAAATAGTGAGGCCAATAGATGACAGTGGTGTGAGAATTATGTTTTACCCACCTTAGAGTGGACGGGAATGATAGCTATGTCTTTTACCATAAGCATTGCAATATGGGGCATTCGGTGTGTATCAATACATGTTTAATGATAGCAGTTGTGCAGTATTGTGCATCTACTCAATATTAATTGGTAACAATTACTTATATTTTGAACACTACATCATTTCCTAATCCTGACTGGGGCTATATTTCCCTGCCTGATGTTCCCAGTCTGGGCCTGCCGCTGTACACACACCCGGGGTGTGTGTCAAGGAGGAGGAAGAGGAGACCCTTGTGCCATCCTGGGCGGGTCTCAAGGAAGAAGAGGAGGAGACCCCTGTGCCACCCTGGGCGGGTGTCAAGGAGGAAGAGGAGGAGACCCCTGTGCCATCCTGGGTGGGTGTCAAGGAGGAAGAGGAGGAGTCCCCTGTGCCATCAGGAGCAGGTATCAAGGAGGAAGAGGAGGAGACCCCTGTGTCATTAGGAGCGGGTATCAAGGAGGAAGAGAAGGAGAGCCCTGTGCCATTAGGAGCGGGTATCAAGGAGGAAGAGAAGGAGAGCCCTGTGCCATTAGGAGCAGGTATCAAGGAGGAAGAGGAGGAGACCACTGTGCCATCCTGGGTGGGTATCAAGGAGGAAGAGGAGGAGACCACTGTGCCATCCTGGGTGGGTATCAAGGAGGAAGAGGAGGAGACCCCCGTGCCATCCTGGGTGGGTATCAAGGAGGAAGAGGAGGAGACCCCTGTGCCATCCTGGGATGAGATGAAGAATGCGGTCCACATTTTAAAGACTGGTCTGCTGCATGTGGGTTTCACCAACTTTGGCCTTTTATCTCACTTTACAAAAGAAGTGAACTTGGTTTTGGACAAAACCCACAAGCAACGCATCAATGGACAAGTTTATGAAATGACTTTTCCAGGTGGTGCAGGGCCGGCATACAGGACAGCATAACCTCATTTTTGTTTTTGTTATTTGACAGAGATCAGAATATTTTATGAATACCTTTTGTTCAAATGAACAAGTTCGGCTTTGACAGACAGTTTAGTTTCATGCGCTGAAACCACCACTCATCTGTGGCTCTGGTTGTAGAGTGAAACATTTTTTGAAATTACATTTCGCTGTGAACTCACTGGTCAACTTGACAAATACAAATAGCTATTCACTAGGTTTCTGTATGAAATTAACATAAATTGATTATCCCAAGGAAATGGGTTTTGAGACATTTTTTCACTTTGCCCTAAAATGAGCGATTGGTTAGATAAGCTTGCACTCAGAACAGAATAATTGTTGAATAAAATGGTAGCCCACTCAATTACACAGTAATACAAATATTTAAGTTGAATGTAGTGATTTTGTGATCAAAATTCTCTACAGTTCTATTTTGGTATTTCCACGTCATTTAGGATTATTTAAGAAAAGGAATGGGGTCGTATATCTCTTACGGCAGAGTGGCATTGGAGGAGGCAAAAATGGCAAGCGCGGCTGAAAGAAATATGAAGCAGGTGTCATGACTGCTTGGTGCAAGCGTGCACGGTACAACAGACTTCCAGATATATAAATCTATGACTGTTCAGTCCGGTCGTCATTCTGTCACTAGCAAATCCACATATCAGCACTTCAACCCAAAACTCCTCTCAATGCCTAGAGGGTTGAAGTGCTCAATTCCAAAGACAGCAGTGGAAACCAGACCTTCAAAGAATGTGCCCTCTTTGCTCTGCCATTGCTTGCAATGCCTTTGAGCAATGCTGATGTAGCGTGAGTGTTCTCACAAATGAGGATAATGGGGCATTTTTTCCCCTTGATTACATTTGGATTTGGATTGAAATGTAGTTAAATGTAGTACTTACACTTGAAGATGAACTGCATTTCATTGTACTAGTGTGTGTACTCTGTGCAATGACAAAGTTGAATCTAATCTAATCTAAGTGCTGAATTAAAAAAAGACTGAAATGGGTGTTGCCTTTGTTTACATTGTTGCCAAATCAAACCACAGATAAACACATAAGTTATACAATATTTTACAGTATTATTGCAAGTGTAAATGTATGGAAAATTACTGGTTTCTGAGTTGTGTTACTATCACAGCAAAAATATTGTACATGCAGGCAATTGATGTAATGTCACAGTAATTCCATGTGTATGGGGGCTGTGATGTTACGGTATACAGTTGTATATTCAAGGTCAATTATAGATGCTATTGATGGATGTTTCACTTTATTATTCCATTGCTTATAATATCAACAAATATATAATATATATAACGTCATATAAAAAAACTTGAGTTGATGTAAGTGCAACTTTTCAGAGCATTGCACTGATAAGAGCATTTTTCTAATTGTTCTTATCAGGTGACTAAGAGCAAACGCGAACGGCCTCTTAGATGTGAAAATTAGCTGGATGTTATGCATGTTGAAATGATTGACAATGTCAAATACACCAATCAAGGCATCTCTAAATAGTCTGCCGTCTTATTAAGCCAATAGCCAACAGATACGAAATACAAACTAAAGTGAAATAATTATCATAAAACAGTATGGGCATGAAGTGAAACTGCTTTTGTCAATAAAGATTTGACGAAGAAAAAAAAGTACAGCGAAGCTCCGTCCCGGAAGTTGTCAGCAGCCACTCGGTTACCTGATGGTCGCATGTTTTCAAACTCTACGGTCGGTAACAAACCGTACAGATGCATGATTATAATGACTGTTCTCACGAAACCTCTATATATGCGACGTAAACACATTGTGTTTTTCTATGATTAATTCATACTGATTCGTTATTTGTTTTTCAGATGACAACAATGAGAAGCAAACAAAAAGCCACATGTTTGATCACAGGAGGAAGTGGGTATTTCGGTTATCGGTAAGGCATTGAGAATTGGCTCATTGAATAAAGGCATAAATATACATCACTGAATGAATAATCAACCAACTACATAACGTTATTATATCGGCGATCATTAATGTAGCGTCCAGTATGCCCACTAGAGGGAGCAATCACACCAGCTATCAGGGCTATAGCTTTTTTGGAAGCAAGCCGAACGTGGACAACGGTAGTGTCCTCTAAAAAGTGTATTTCGTCCACAAAAAGTAATTTTAAACTGTGTGTCAGAAAGGTTAATGGTTTTTTTGTATAATTCAGTGTTCCTAGTGTTACCTGTGGTGCGAAGTGCCTGTATAACACTGATTGCATTACTTAAACCCAGGGCATATTATATATAAAGTGTTATAGTTGGTTATGTATTTCCTTGTTAGGAATGTATTTATAATATTGTCAGCTACAGTCAGCTACTCTTATATAGTTATAGCCCTATATGCTTGTTTACATTACATTGAATTGGATTCTATATATATACGTATATATATACATAGAATCCATTTACATTTGAACATATACAACCCTGAGCCAACACAATAAAATACGGAGGCCTTGAATTAGAAACCTCCATTACAGTTTAACTGCTGATAACTAATTATTTATCCTGCAATTGTCAACCCTATGCATGATGAACGCACTCTTCTGGCTTAATCATAGTATTTATTTGAATCCTCTTGGAGTAGGCTAACCCTTATTCCCTTTCTCTTCAGCCTGGCCTGCTCACTTCATGCAAAAGGGGCCACTGTCATTCTGTTTGACGTGACGTCGGTGCAGGGCAGAGAGCTCCCCGACGGCATGGTGTTCCTCAAGGGAGACGTACGGGAATATTCCCACGTGCAGAGTGCCGTCTCCGGCGTGGACTGCGTGTTCCATGTCGCCTCGTACGGCATGTCAGGCCGAGAGCAGCTGAACTGGCGCCTGATCGAGCAGGTCAACGTCCAGGGCACGGAGAACGTCCTGAGGGCCTGTGTGGAGTCGGGCGTCCCCCGGCTGGTCTACACCAGCACCTTCAACGTGGTGTTCGGCGGCCAGGTCATCGAGAACGGCGACGAGAGCCTCCCCTACCTGCCCCTCCACCTCCACCCCGACCACTACTCCAGAACCAAGGCGATGGCTGAGATGGCCGTGATGCAGGCCAACGGGACCCCGCTCAAGGGCGGTGCCGGGGTGTTGCGCACCTGCGCCCTCCGCCCCGCCGGCATCTATGGGCCCGGGGAGCAGAGGCACCTGCCCAGGGTCGTGAGTTACATAGAGAGGGGTGTCTTCCGCTTCGTCTATGGAGACCCCGGCAGCCGGGTGGAGTTTGTCCACGTCGACAACCTGGTGTCTGCACACAAGCTGGCGGCGGAGGCTCTGACCCCGGAGAGGGAGCCCAGCTCGGCAGGCCAGGCCTACTTCATCTCGGACGGACGGCCGGTCAACAACTTTGAGTTCTTCCGGCCTCTGGTGGAGGGCTTGGGCTACCCGTTCCCCACGCTGCGCTTGCCCCTTTCGCTGATTTACTTCCTGGCCTTCCTCACGGAGATGATCCACCTCGTCTTCGGCCGCCTCTACAACTTCCAACCGCTGTTGACCCGTGCGGAGGTGTACAAGACAGGCGTGACCCATTACTTCAGCATGGCCAAGGCCAAGGCAGAGCTGGGCTACAAGCCCCAGCAGCACGACCTGGACGAGGTGGTGCAGTGGTTCAGAAGCCAGGGCCACGGGAGGAAACCCAGCCGCCGGGCCTTCGGCCGGTTGCTGCTGGACGGGCTCCTGGTTTGTGGATTTGTCGCTCTGCTTCTGTCTTGCCTTCCAGGCGTCGGGGGCTAAGCGCGAGCCCCTCGGGCCAACACCGTAGTCGTGAATAGATTGTCTTTAGGATTCATGGAAACATTCATTTTGAGTGTCTAAAGAGGCAAACGTTTTTGTTTTAGTTTTTTGTTCTTTTTCAGGAACCAACCACATCATTGAATATACATGGTTTTCATATTTTCTGTTGACAGTGTACATCTTAAAATGTGTTTGTAATTTATATAACTGATTTATATAACTGATTTCATTCATTATTTATAATGACTTAAAATCCCATGTCAAAGAATGCTGTTCCATTACAATAACATAATTGTCTTATGTTTCAGTCATGAAGCCAGTCCTTGGTGTTTTTTATTGTTATGTGATGATGGCAAGAAAACCCCAATTGTAATAAATATTTTTGCAATGAAAACGTATCCCACACAGTTTTTAATTGTCTAGCTATCTTAATGTGATAAAACAACCCAAATTCCCATCACAGCCTGCCTATAGAACAGAACATTAGCAGTATCATCCAAAACATGGATACGGATGGATTACTTCATTTCTATTATGACTTCTAAATATAAAATGTTAAAAACGGATTAATATGAATCACCCATGACTTCATACATAGTTTCACAAACCGTGTCAGCCTATAATGGATTATATCTGTAATGCCAAGGGACTGGGACCGTTGTAAGAAGCAGTCGGGTCAGGTGAGCAGCAGCAGCTGCTGTTGTTGTGCCGCCTGGGAGGCCAAAGCAGACGCAGTAGTGTACCCTCCTCCTCCCGGGACTACTGGGCTTCACCCGCTCGCTGCTGAGCTGGTCGCTATCATTGTTCCGCTCCGGCGTTAACCACATTCCACAGCGGCGCAGCGCACCCTGTGTATACTTCCTCGCATTCTTCCTTCACGAACGAGTTCCCATGCGCAAATGTGTATTTAGTGAGTTTATCGTCTTGTATACAGCCGAAACTAGTGTTTAACTGTTATAGGTGCGTAGATAATTTATACGGCCGAACTTAAGAGTCTCCGAAATTAATTTCATGTCAAGAAAAAAGAAGCAAAGGGGAAATTCCTCCGCCGCAGCGCGCCATTGACTGACTGTAAAGACCTTTCAACTTCAACAAAAAAAAACTCAAGTTGACAAACGTTTATCCTGTAGCTGAAACTGTGAGAACTAAGAGTTTATTTTTTCGGGGGGTGGGGAGGAAGGGGGAAAGAAAGAAAGAAAGAAGACGATGCTACACGTTGGGATTTCCGAGTGCACCGGTGGTCGGAGCAGCGAGCGACGGCTCTAACGAACCCCCTCAGCGCGTTGTTTTTGAGCTTTTGATTTCCATGTGAAATGCGAGTCCCGCTGTCGTCGCCGCCGCCGCTCTCTCGCTAGTCGGAGCGGAGCGGACCCTCTCCCAACTTGTCCCCCGCCTCCCCCACACACACCATGGAGCAGCACTACGAGGAGGACGACCGTCTGGGACTCCGCGCCGGTCAACTGATGGATAACCTCTCCTTGTACGAAGCGTACAATACGGACGGGATGTACGGTGTTGGTGGTGGTGGTGCGAGGAGAGACTTGGTGATCAGCCCGGATTTGGATTTCTCGGCTCCGGCGGCGGTCGCGGAGCATAAAAGTAAGCCCGTGAACGGCACCTCTGTGCTCCACCGGCAGCACCACACCGTGGAGAACTACACGGCCGCCAATAAAGTCTACGGTGCGGCGTCCGCGCGTCCCGTGAACGGCCATCGCGCGGTCCCGGTGGATTTCTGTGCACCTCAGAGCCGAGACGCCGCGTACAACGAGGACGGCTGTTGCACCAAATCCGAAGTGGCTTTGCCGTGTTATAGTGGCGGTGCTTCAGAGAGGCCCCGGCGATACTCCCTGGAGGTGCAGCAGGGGCATCGCTACAGCACGGGCAGCGCGTTTGACGGCGTGACTTTGAACCACAAGCCGACCGCTTTGCCCAGCAACAGGTGCAACAGCGTCTGCATAACCACCACCGCCGCCGCCACCACCAACCACGACGGCAGATACAACGCAACAAGCCCGCGGTCCAGCTACGCGTCCTCCCTCTCCTCACAGGAGCAGAGCAGCAAGCACGTCAGCCCCAGGTCGAGCGTCAGTAGCCCGCGCACGAGTCTGGTGGTCCCCGGGCTGCAAGACTGCAAGTACACGAGTCCCCGGTCCAGTTTGGTCCACTCGTGCGACGGGAGCAGCGCCCTCAGTCCCCGGTCCAGCTACGCGAGCACCGCCAGCGACACCAGCAAACACTCCAGCCCCCGGGCCAGCCTCAACAGCTACGACTGCTGCAGTAAGCCGAGCAGCAACCGCACGAGCGGGATCAGCATGGGGTACGACCAGAGGCACGCCAGCCCCCGGTCGAGCACGGCGAGCCAGTACTCCTTCACTACCAGCCCCCGATCCAGCTACTCCGACTCGCGGTATGGGCCCATCGTTGGCCATCATGATGCCCTGGACGGCGCGATTTTGCACGGGGTGTCCGTGGCCAGCCCCCGCTCGAGCATCTGCAGCCAGGAGGGCTCGAATGCGCGACCCGGGCCGGCGGCGGCGGCAGCAGCGAACTGCGTCGTCAGCCCGCGGTCGAGCATCTCCAGCCACAGCTCGAGGAGTTCCCGCAGCTCCCGTGGGTCTATGAGCGCCTATCCGGAGCTCCAGCTGCCGTCGCCGCGGTCCTCCATGCTGTCGTCCAGCCTGCACGACGACACGCTGCTGCTGCAGTTCATTGGAGAGTCGCGGGGGGACGGGACTAACGGGATTCAAACTCGCATACATCTCCAGGCGCTCTCGGCGATGCCAGAGTCTCAACAACAACAACAACAACAACAACAACACCCGCAGCAGTCAGCCCAGACTGGCGGGAGTGCAGATTTGACCGCGGGATCTCCATCATCATATGCATTTGGGTTTTCGTCTAAAACCCCTGCCCCCGGGCAAAGGTTTAAGCTGCCCTACCAGGTGACCCCGTGCCGGGAGAGTGGCCCGAGCCAGGCGGAGAAGAGGCTGGAGGCGTTGACCTTGGAGCTGGAGAAGGAGTTGGAGATGCACATGAAAAAAGAATACTTTGGTAAGTGACCCAAAGGCTATAGACTGAAAGGAAATCAACGTCTAAAAGCAAAAGTTTAATAATAATGCCCCCCCCCTTTTTTTAATAGAATGTGTAGGCCTATATGCATCATATAGTCTCTCTCTCTCTCTCTCTCTCATTCTCAAGACTCTCAAGACACGATTTCGATGACTTTATTTTTAGTTGGACCCAGTGGAAGTACTTGCTTGAGTTCTGCAGCGCTGCACTAACCCCTGTTCACTAAGATCCCAAGGCACTGAATGGGCCTCTGTGTTCCTGCCAAGCAGATACCCTTCATTGCCTCTGTGAAGGGACCTGGCTTTGTTCAACCGCTGGAAGAGCAGGAGAGTGACCCCTGCAGGGTCCACTGGGTCTCTAGGCATTTTCACGTGGGTTCCAATAGGAAGGCATTCGGGGTAAACAAAACAAAACAACAACCCCTCTCAGAGGTATAACCCCACCCCCTCCTCCTCACTCCCTTTCCCTCTTTCAACTGGCCGCATTTACAATACAGCATTGGGCCAAATCTATCTTTAAACCTTCACAAAGAATACCCACACCTGCACACTTGCACAGAGAGAGACTCCTCACGCTATAGGACCATGGGGGCCAGCATTGTTTCTGTAGCCACGGTATAGAAATAGATAGCAGGGGCCTATATTGCGTCTTATTTGCGCGGGTCCCAGCCAGGGTCCCACACCGTGTGCTGCGGGTCCGCCTCACTGGCCCATGTATGGCCCTGTGTTT
>OMOU01045043.1:0-11487 GCA_900312585.1 Malacocephalus occidentalis
AAACAATTGATTAGAGAACCATGTCTAAGTTTGCGAGGGACCACCTGATAGTGAGGGTCTCTGATGAGGAGGCGCAAGCAGATGAGAACTTTGAGCACAGTCTCTGGGGCAGCGCTGTCCATCCATTCCCTATGGGGTGGGAGGGGGGTGTAAATGCAAACGTGTGTCTTTTTTCCACACACTCGAGGCAGGGGAGTTGATCTGTAGTCGACTGAGAATATCCGGTATTAAACCCACCTGCACAGTCTGTTCTTCACCAGAGAGGTGAGAATGCCTGAAAACAATCTGTGTTGTGGGTGGCCTTGGAAACATCTCTGGCTGCCGTAGGCTATGCTGTGAAATAAAAAATAAAAACACAAGGTCATTTCTTTGTATAAATCCTGCAAAACACACACACACACACACACGTGCCCCACTGGTTATGCCGGAACACATACAAATAGCAACCTGAAGTTGTCCAGCAAGGCGGATTCTGTTGCTGTGTTGCCCGCATTCCCCCATGCAGCTTCGTGGGCGAGACGCGCACCTTCAGGTATGGGCTTACCGCGACTCAGTGCTGCCCCCTGTGGCTCAAATACAATACACACACACACACACACGCAAAAGGAAATTTAACCTGGTTTGTATCCTAGGTGGACAAGTGACGCGAGTTTGCCGGTCAAACACTGTTTTTCTGTATGTGTGTTATATTATAGGCTTACCTTTTGTCCGGGCAAAGGTTTTTCAAGCAAGCAGAGAAGTCTCTTGAGGTCATGAGTTGACCTGAAACATATCATTTAATTTATCTATGCACTGGCTATTCTATTCTACTCTAACTTTAGCATTCCTATAGGGTGTTATTGATTGTCTCTGTCAATTGGAATTGAGGAAACCCACCTGCCTACTTACTTGTTATCGGTTCCTTTATATTTTCGGGATCCTTGTGCTGCTTTTTTACCCGGATTGGGCATATGGTTGTTCTTCTTTTTATTCGCTTCCATTGATGGCGTAGGATTCAACAGGGGACATTTGATATAGCATCTCGCCTCGTCACCCAAATGTTAGCTCATTCCTGTTGAATGGCTTCAAATTTCAAAAACAGACTCCTAAACAATTACCTGTACCACAGTCCAAATGAAACCCGTTCAAATGCATCCCTTCTGTCTTACGCCAGAACGTTTTGCTCTTTTATCCAAAGCGGTTATTTGCCAGGTATAGTTGACGTCTGGGTATGGATGTATGACAAAACTCAGTACTCACACGCAGCGCGTCTTCAGCCAATCGAAACGGGCCGTGCTGCTGAGTTGGGATTGCCATGGCTACCAACGGACGCTATTTGCATTCCGTCATGAGCGTTTGAGGCTGTTACGCCGAGCGATCCAATCTATCTATCTATCTATCTATCTATCTATCTATCTATCTATCTATCTATCTATCTATCTATCTATCTATCTATCTATCTATCTATCTATCTGCCTGTCTGTCTGTCTATCTATCTATCTATCTATCTATCTATCTATCTATCTATCTATCTATCTATCTATCTACCTATACATAAATAAAAAACTTTATCTAAATTACTTTATTCACCACGATTACCACACTTATTTCTGTTATTCATCGACATACTTTACTGTCGCGATAACCAGTCGAAACGGAAAGAAATGTGTGTTCTATCGCGAGATTACAACGCTTTACCCTTTTCTAATTCACATCACACATGTGCGCAACTTTCTGAGCGTACGCACTGCCTACGCAGGGGGTGACTGCGCACACCAGACTGCGTAGGCAAATTTTGTAGTAAGAAAGGGAATGTCGGGTTGTGAATGATCGGTTTTTGAGGCGGCAGGGGAACGTCAACGTTATGGGTGAGAGCGCTGTTTCGCGCAGCTGTCATATGTTCGCAAAAGTCGTGTTTGACATGATCCCTGTTGATAGTTAATTATTTCAATGAGAGTATCTGTCCGGGCGGCTGGGTTCCTTTTAGCAGCGTTTAGCTTGTGCGAGTAACCAACGCCCAGTCGGCTGTGTTGCTAGCTGGCTAAATGTAGCCTCAGGTTAGTTAGCTGGCCGCATACTTGAACGGGAGTGTCATTTCCTGTGCTAAAATAGCTTGGCATAAAAGTAGATAAAGTTTTAGTTTGGACTGGTTTACACACGTATCTACGTTGATGCTTGCGTTTGCGGTTATTTTGAGGGGGGTTGGGGTTAATTTGACTGTATGGTTCATGGGAGTATATAGAGTCGTGCACTGGATTAAATGGCTAACCTTAATGCCATTTTGCCTGCGATTGCGGACACTCTCTAAAGTAGGCGTGTGTCTGTACTAGGGTGGATTAACAGTAACATACATTTTAGATCTTTTCTCTCGTATACCCTGGCAGCAATTGCAAAGTAGGAAAGTCCATATTGAAGACTTAACTGCTACAACATAAAGTCCATCGTTGTGTCCTTTACGATCATAGAGGTATGTGTGTGACAGTTGAACTTGAAGCAGGGTTATTGCAATGACAATGGGAAGGATGCGCCTTTTTTATTTGATTTTGATTTTATAGAGGTTGGATGCGGTACCTGATCTTTGATTTTTATTTGTATTTTTAGTGGCCATCGATTGACTGTGTGCAGCCCACTGGCCTCCTGGTCTTTTGTGTTCTCTCAACATACACCCGGTGTGTCTGTCCATAGAAAACAATGAAAGCTGCTCGTCAGTGATAAGGGCCTTTTCAGACCCACACAAGCAAACCGTGTGGGAACCTGCTTCCACCTGCAACACCTCACAGAGGAAGTGGTCACAATGAGTTGTTCATTTGTATAAGCCCAGCATGAAGCGATGTGAACTACACCTTGTGAGATATTGAAATGATACTATACTGTAGCGATCTGATTGGTGACGTATTATGTGAAGGCATAGCATCAATCACTATGTGGACTTTGCTATGTTGGCAATATACAGTAAGTTTAACATAAGAGGTACACAATCCTTCCTAAGCCTCAGGCTACAGAAAATTCAATGGTGAATAGTTCTTGCTGGGTTGCTCCACTGAAATAAGCAAATTAAGTGGAACATTGCAGCTATCTGCGCCATTACGCCAGCAAAGGGCACACGTGATTTAGCTCCCAGCCCTTTCTGGCTGGAGAACACGATGCTATATGGCAGTAAACTTGGGAAAACTGCCGCAAACAAATCACTGTATTGTTGTTGTGTTCTTCTCTTCTCATCCTGGGAATGCTGTGCGTCCACATTGTAACCACATCATCCGATTGATCTTCACGCCAATCAGCTGTGAGTATTGCTGGATATGTTGTTTTATTGGTTGGCTGGCATCATGGGCTATGTTGACTGGCCAGGGGGGAGGGAGGTTTTGGTTTTGTCGCTATGGGAAAGATGGGGTGCTGTTAAAAATGTTAAAATGTTTCTGTGGTTCTTATTTTGTTTATTTTTTATTCCGTCTAGCAACAAAAGAATCTGGAGGGGTATGTGGGCTTTGCTAGCCTCCCCAACCAAGTGTACCGGAAGTCTGTTAAGAGGGGCTTTGAGTTCACCCTCATGGTCGTGGGTAAGAACACAAGGCTTCTTTAAAACATCCCAATGTGCTGCTATTTTGCTGCTGCTAGCGTTAACGTACTGTAGTACTGTTGTGGTGTTATGATTTGACACACACACACACACACACACTCTCTCTCTCTTGTGGTGTGAGAGAATGTCACGATTGGCCAGGCCTGCATCACAGAACCCTTTATTTGCCTTCATCATCTTTCTGTCATGACGCCGCCCCCTCGCCCCTCTCCCCACCAGAACAGAAACATTTGACTTGGCATCGCTCGGCGTATTGCAGAGAAAAGCATTCCTGTGGAATGCTGGGATATGGCGGTGGAAACAGGGCCAAGGTCCGCCCCTCCGCTAATCAGACCCTGTTTGGAGGGGAAAAGTTTTCTTGGGTCAAAACCATTTCCTGTGGTCGGACTCATAGAACCGGCTGCTAAGAATAGCACCCCCCCCCCATTGCCCTACGGGCGAGGGAACAGGCTTAAGGATTCCACTGACAGTCCCCGCACATCGTGTATCTTTTAAAAATCATTTCTACAGTGGGGCAACGCAACTGACCAGCCACCCCTCTGCTGTCCATCATTACCATGGAGCCCGGATGGAGTCAGCCTCAGTGGCCCACAGGACCCGCTTAATAGCATAACATTGATGATATTAGTTTTAAGCCTCATCTTAAAGATCTTGCGTACGGCAATGTACTGGAATGTTGTTGGTTTAAAAATAGAACTTCTGGCCCACCTATCCCCTGATTGTTTGTCACAGTTTCACGGAATTACTCCCACTGGGACACACACACACACACACACACACACACACACACACACACACTTCCTCAGTTCCCGTTGGCGCTGAGGAACTGAGTGACCACATGTCCCTGCTGCGATGCGTCACTGTAATGGTGAACAAGATATGGTAGAGATAGACAGAGGGAGAGAGAGAGAGATGAAGGGATCGAGACACCAACCACATGTCCTTATGCCACAGACACCATGTGACACCATCTTCTGTCCCATTTCACCCTGAGGAATATCACGCCACAACATGCAGCCACCACGTTGTGTAATAGTGTAATAAGCTGATGTTTAGCTCTCCCCTGTGTGTCGTTCCCCCTTCGATAACCGCCCTAGTGTAAACAGTGGCTAGCAGAACACCCACCAATGGGTGGCTACTACCAGCCAGGTGGGCGGCTACGACTAGCCATGTTGTTATATTCATCAGAGGTTGGGAGTGTTTTCCCACAGAATTAAATTAGATTTGTGGTGGTAGCTGACCGAAAACCGATGTTGAAGGCATCGGTTTTGGCCAAATTTGTGCAGCGTAGGAATGCAAGAAATATCCTAAAAATCTAATCAAATTCACAGTTCAAAAGGCATTTCAAAGGAAATGTCAGATTGTCAGTTAATGAATTGGGATTTTACAGAGTCCATAACCAATAGACACACTGAACGCCTACCGTCTCCTGGGCAGGTATAGACCACGAGACACATGGGACTCATACCGTCTCCTGGGCAGGTATAGACCACGAGACACATGGGACTCATACCGTCTCCTGGGCAGGTATAGACCACGAGACACATGGGACTCATACCGTCTCCTGGGCAGGTATAGACCACGAGACACATGGGACTCATACCGTCTCCTGGGCAGGTATAGACCACGAGACACATGGGACTCATACCGTCTCCTGGGCAGATCACATCACTTCTTCCCATGTCCGATCGCTGTCATTCATTCATATCCAATATCTCCCCAACTTAATGAACAATGTTCAGACTGCATAAGCAGCTATTGAGGTGTGATTTACATTTCAGCATTCCAGCAGTCTAACACTTTTCACTACTTGGGGAAAATATAAAATGTGGTGGGCCACTACAAATTCATCAGTGTATGGGAAACGCTTAGAAGACCACAACTCGCTCGCTACAAGACATTAGTTTCTGTATACTGTGTTGAGTTTAGCCTCTGTTGTCCTGTTAACTCTTATGGACAGCCTGGCCTCCTGGACGAGAGCCAAGCTCAAGAGTGTGACAATTGATTGTTTTATCTGGCACGGTATTGAATTTGCATAGCTCCCGTTGCATTCTGGGAGGGGGTGGAGGTGAAGCTACTTTGAGTCTTCAATTTGTATTCAACTTTTTATTCGCCGTTTCTTTCACTGAATTAAAATCTCTTAAATCTTTTTTTTTTCTTTATTTTTTTTAACCGTTTTCTATTTGTATTCGATCTCCACAGGCGAATCAGGTTTGGGGAAGTCCACATTGATCAACTCCCTCTTCCTCACAGACCTGTACTCCTCAGAGTACCCCGGACCCTCCCACCGGATCAAGAAGACCGTACAGGTACGCCCCCTCCCTCCATACCCCCTATACCCCTGAAGAGCCACTCCTTGGCTCCTGTGTCATTACTGTGCCATGGATTCGCCTTGTCGGCCTCTGATACAATCCGGTCATGTTGGCACTCCTTGTACCCCCCAAGGCTGAGCGTCACACATTGATTTACCACCTCGGGAGTCGAAGGGGGATTTTACACGTGTGTTTTTAGTTTTCTTTGTAATGCAATACAGTACACGTACACTGGCATACGAGGATGAAGAATGTATGTCAGGAGGAGCTGTGTCGTGTTCAAATGCTTTCTTCTCAACGCTGAACTATTAACTTGACTCAATTATATAAACACGCCACGTTTCATGTCGGGGAGCAGGGGGCGGAGAAGCACTGTAGGGTACATTCTTTGATGTGGAGTAAATATGATTAGGAGAAATGATGGGTGATAGTGGTATTGGTTCCTCCAGTTTTCTACCCGACGACCTCTGCTTTTGCGCTTCTGAATGAAAACCATCAGTGTCTGAATGACACGTTGTAAATATCTTCGGTTCCCGGGCTTCGCGGTGTAATTAGGCCGGGCGCGGGTGTGTTTTCCAAATGTTGTGCTTTGATCCATCTCAAGCTCTCGTGTGCCACGGCAGTTTTTCCAGTTCCCCGGCATAGCGCGCTAATAGCACAGTGTAGCGTAGAGTGCGGCATGTTGTTACACGCTAGCCGCTTCCTGTGCAGCCAGAGCGCCGTCTGCTCCTGCATGTGCCACACAAGGACACTGATTGGTTAGCTGATTAGTGCGTGTGTGCGTGCATTTGTCCATCACTGGCACTGATGGTGATTTTATGAAGTTGTGTCACTTTATTGAAACAGTAGTTGTGTTGTGTACTGTAAATGTGTGCATAAAGTGCAACATTAATGTGTCTCCTGTTGTTTCTAGAATCCTGCTATGCATGTGAGAGAGTGAGTGGTTGCCATGAGAGCGTTCTGTGTTGTTGACATTGTTTCTGTGGCCCCCTCCTCCTCTCCTCTCTGCCAGGTGGAACAGTCCAAGGTTTTAGTGAAGGAAGGAGGCGTGCAGCTCCTGCTGACGATAGTCGACACCCCCGGCTTCGGAGATGCGGTAGACAACAGCAACTGGTAGGAGAGGGGCTCCCTCGTCCACATGCTGCTCTTGCGTGGGAATACATACACACTGCGCAATATTCACATGAGATGAGTTTCACTAATTTACTTCCAACCTATAGGAACCCCCTCCCCTGTAAATGG
This sequence comes from Malacocephalus occidentalis, assembly GCA_900312585.1. NCBI lineage: Eukaryota > Metazoa > Chordata > Actinopteri > Gadiformes > Macrouridae > Malacocephalus > Malacocephalus occidentalis. The sequence goes on from OMOU01045043.1 coordinate 7,111, forward strand.
CATGTCAGACTCATCAGACACCTCATTGCCATTTACCTGTATGAATAAAGGTCAAAACGGCAGCCATTTTGGGTCTCGTGTTTTTTTTCCTTAACCTGAGTTGTTTGTATCCCACACCACCACAGCTGGCAGCCCATCATCGACCACATAGACAGCAAATTCGAGGACTACCTGAACTCTGAGTCCCGGGTCAACAGGCGACAGATGCCCGACAGCCGGATCCACAGCTGCCTGTACTTCATCGCCCCCTCGGGCCACGGGTAGGAACCAGAGCTGGAGCCCTCGGGGCTGGAATCCCAACACTTCCTGATTCAGGGGTCTGCAGAGACAATCATAGAAGGGGACGCATGACGGTACACATTGGCAATGAGGAGCACATGTTAAAGCATGCCAGCGCTGGAACGATTTGGAGGGGGAGGAAGAGAGAGAGAGGGAGGGGGAGAGAGAGGCTTTTGTGGGTGTTTGGATGTATTGTGTGTTCTGTCTGGTGCCTCTCAATTAGCGGCATATGCAAATGCTCCCCCCCGGACTGGTGTCCAGTCTACATACCGAGCACTAAATAAGACTCCCTCCTCTCCTTCTCTTTTGTTATTTCCCCTCTTCCTCTGCCCTCCGTCTCTTCCTTTAGCCTTGTGTCGAATCTGTTCATCCTCTGAAACACGGTGTCTTTGTACAAGCTGACCCATCTCTACGATGTGCAGGACTCTGGCCTTGACCACAGTGCGCGGACGCAGACACACGCACGCACGCACATGCGCACGCGTGCAGTGCTTTCCCACAGAGCAGCAGCTGACTGCTCTCAGGCTGAAGCGGGGTGGCCAGGCAGTCTTCCCAGGTCCCAGCTGTACTCTGCTGTTTGTGTTTAGTCCTGAAAGCTCCACCGCTAACGTCAACAAGCCAGTTGGGACACAGTTGGGAATACACGGAGGGGTCCATGAGAGCTGCGTCACAAGCCTTGACTGTGTCCTAAAGCAGCCTTTAGGACACAGTGGCGCTGGACACCAGCGCCACCCTCAGGGGAACGCTGTTTCCCTAACTAAGCGAAGCGGAATGCAAAAGGGAAATATCAGCCAGTATATCAGCTGATATTTTCTATTGCGAGCAAACTTTTATAATGTCTGCGGCTTCACTAGCTCGCCACAGTGCCAGCGCGACACTTGCGCCGTATCTCGTGCGCGCACACAGAATGCGCGCATCTGGGTTGTGTGTTTCTCTGCAGTAATGCATTCCCAGGGGTGCTGCTGCTACTGCCGCCGGGGTGGTTTTTGCCCGCCGGCTAAGGACTCTTAAGCTGTTCAATATGGACAGGGGGCCGCTTCGTTTAGCAGAGCGTGGACAACACTCCATGATTAGCCAGGGAAGTCTTTGTGAAGCGATGCCACACTGGTCATCACCAGTGTGTACACTGGTCGCTACGATCCCGTGGGTCACACGCCATTGGATAGAAATGTATAGTGTGTGTGTGTGTGTGTGTGTGTGTGCGTGTGCGTGCGTGCGCACGCGTGTGGCACTAGTGGTGTGAAGGAGCCCTATGTAAGGTGTAATATTGTGGTTGGAACACACACACCGACGTTGTAATTATAACGCACTCCTCAATTGACTTTTGTCACGCTAAGCCTTGAGGCAAACCAAACACTTAGTGTTTGCTAGCTGACACTTGGAGCAACTCGACTTGGAGGATAAATGATAGTATTTTGGATTTCATACCGGTTTATTTATGAAAACAAAGGCTCAACATCATTCACCGCGTTTAGCTACCGACCGAGCTAAACCGGTGTGCTGGTTACAAGCCGGTGTGTACTACCGTCTGTACGTTGTCGTTGGCTTACTGCATGTCTGGTGTTCCCCCGCTGCAGACTGAAGCCCCTGGACATCGAGTTCATGAAGCGGTTGCACGAGAAGGTCAACGTCATCCCGCTGATCGCCAAAGCAGACACGCTCACGCCTGAAGAGTGCCAACAGTTCAAGAAACAGGTATGCACTTTAGGTGGAGTCATACACAATTAAATACTCACAGACATGTGGAATGTATATTGATTGTGATGGGCTAACGTTGGCTATGGTAACCAAGTTTGGCCCGACCAATCGCTGCTGTTTGGATGCAGATAGGTGAATTTTCTAATTCTGCCGTTCACCTCCAGATCATGAGAGAAATCCAAGAGCACAAAATCAAAATCTACGAGTTCCCCGAGTCGGACGAGGAAGAGGAGAACAGACTTGTGAAGAAGATCAAGGTTCTTTTTTTAACCTCCCAAGCAACTATGTGAACATTTCAGAAAAAGTGTCTTCAATACATATACACACATAGCATGCTCTTACTCCAGTGTTCTTTCTCAATGCCATGTTTAATTTATACAAGAGCCCACTGGCCTGTTGGGAGTCCATCTCGGATCCACCAAGCTGCCGGCTTGCTTTGTGACAGCACTCCCATGTTAACATCACAATGGTTTGTGTGTGACGCAGGACAAGCTGCCATTGGCGGTGGTGGGCAGCAACACCATCATCGAGGTGAACGGGAAACGGGCCAGAGGGCGACAGTACCCCTGGGGGGTAGCGGAGGGTGAGGAATGGCCCCAACTGTGATTTGTCAGAGGGCAGGATGGGCAACAGAGCTAGTGCTTCATGTGACTCAAAGGCTTCTTCTTCTTCCTCTCTCCACAGTTGAGAACAGCGACCACTGTGACTTCACCATCCTTAGAGACATGCTCATCAGGTGCCCACCTTCAAAACTGTCCTTGTCGTGCTGCTGTGACATGGAGCAGCAAGGATATGTGGTCATGTGACTGCCGTAGTTTAGGTGTTTTGTAGTGTAGATCTATGGGTGTTTGTAGATTAGGGGTGCATGTGTGTGTGTGTCATTAAGACGTGCATGTCTCTGCCCCCAGGACCCATATGCAGGACCTCAAGGACGTGACCAACAACGTGCATTATGAAAACTACCGAAGCAGGAAGCTGGCTGCCGTCACATACAACGGTGTCGACAACAACAGGGCTAAAGGTCAACTGTCCACCAAGTAAGTCCTAGCCTAGAGTGGGGTTTCTGCCTCAATCGAGAGGAGTATGGGCCTCCTGCTGCTGCCTCTTTGCTGTATTCAGTCGTCAAATCCTCTGTAACTTTAGCCTTCTGCTTAAAGAACAGCAGTGTGAAGGCTAACCTAGCCACATGGCTAACATAAGCTCCCAGATGTAGTATTTGTCGTGGTTTTGCTATGTTGTTTTTAGGTCTGCATGGTCTGATTACTGCATGCTCTGTGTGTTCTGTGTGTGTGTCTATGTTTTTTGTTTTTAGACATGACACAGTTGAAGGAATGTAAGTGGTCTATTTTTTTGGTCCCTTTTTTTGTTACTGTACTTAAAGCACTTCCTGTAAGATCTCCTCCCCTCTCTCCCTTCCCTGCTTCTCTGTATCCAGTTGGACCCTCCTCCCTCCCTCCCTCTCTCTTTCTCTCTCTCTCTTTCTCTCCCCCCTGGGTCTCCTTACATACCCCACCCCACTCCCACCATGCTTTTTGGGCGACCTTTTCCAAGACTGGTGTAAAAGCTACAGCACAGCGTGGATGCAAATCAGTCGGAAATCTTCTGGTCGACGTTGTTTCTCAATCTGGTTCGAATCTGGTGTCAAAGCTGGGAATGTAATGGCTTCCTTAAAAAAAGAAACAGGGACAATCTGTGGCGGGTTCCCCTCAGCTCATACTTAACATCGACATGGAGCCCTACCACTAACCCCGCCCCCTCCCACATTCTGATTGGCTGCTCGGGTTCCTCTCATTACAGCCTCGTCTGTCATGTACCTTCCATGTGTCCCATACCCCCCCCAGACCAGCAGACCTGCCGTCTCTCTGCTCCCCATCATGGGCTCTCACACCTGGTGAAGAGGTTGCCTGGGCAACACTGACTGAAGGATGCCTTCTAAATGTGCGTTTGTGTGCGTGTGCAGAAGCCCCTTGGCCCAGATGGAAGAGGAGAGGCGAGAGCACGTCTCCAAGATGAAGAAGATGGAGATGGAGATGGAGCAGGTGTTTGAGATGAAGGTGAAGGAGAAGGTGCAGAAGCTCAAGGACTCAGAGGCCGAGGTACACACACACGCACACGCACGCACACAGATAAGAGTTGGGGCCAAAACACAACTTTTCACTCATCTGCTCTGTCATAAAGATCATTGATCAGGACCCATCATTGGCACATAGAACCTTTTTTATTGGTTGATTATTGTAAAGATGAGGGGTAGAACAGTTTGCCAGCTACAGCCTGAGGGTTCTGAACATCGTGAACACTCTGTGGCCGCTTTGCTCCAAGCCTGCCGGCTCCATTGTTTCCTTTCCATTGCGTCTCCCTGGAAGAATGGTTCTACCGAGTGCTGCTGTTTGTTTCCATTCC